>JAGDQP010008506.1:0-11921 GCA_022664845.1 Lepisma saccharinum
AATTGTTTTGTTTTTGGGGATTCTTTTTTCAAGATGTCAATATTTATATCCCCAACTATAATGAGTTCATATTCATCATGTATGGAAATCATTTCATAAAGTAGTTCCAATTTTTCATAGAACACATCAATGTTGGAGTCAGGGGTTCTATAAATCACAATTAGTATTACCCTAAGATCCTTAAATTTAGTGCAAACAATTTCAAAGTCTTTAGGAGAACATAGTAAAGACATGTCAATATTTACAGATTTAAAGTTTATATCATTTCTCATGTATAAACCCACACCACCATAATTGCTAACAGGTCTACAATAGTAATTCAGCAAATTATAATTAGAGGGTTTAAATATTGCAATTTCATCTTCATTCAACCAATGCTCATTAATGGCAAACAATTTTACTGGAAAATCATTTAACAATGTATAAATTTCACCAATTTTGTTTATAATTGATTGTACATTAATGTTACATCATCGTAGCTTGTCCTAATTCGTATGAGCTCAATTTTATTTCTAATTTTCTAAATTCCGTCAAGTACTTCCCCTAGCAGCATAGAATATCGGCCGAACACGGCCCAGTATCGACCAATACCGATCAAGGTTGTACCAGTACTGGGTCGATATTGATACAATATCCTGTGTTGCTAGAGTATGAACAAAACAAATTCAGTAATTTCCACATTTCAATTATACTTGTATAAAGGTCGCAGCAATATTTATCAGCTTATCCCATAAGTAATGTCGTATTTTATGCACCTTGAAGGCAAGAAAAATAATTTACCTGGAACAGTACCGTTAGTCAGTAAAGTAGTCTCCATCGAACTCCATAACACTCTACCACCTGTCAACTATTTGTTGAATCTTCCGCTGAAAGAAGTCACCGGGTTTGGAGGCAAAGCACTGCGTCATGTTCGTCGCACGCCATCCTCATATTGAAGTGTTTTCCCGGAAAGGTGACTTTGTAGGCTGCAAAAATCACAGTAGTCTGTTCTTGCAAGATCTTATGAATATTACCGGGTGGAAGACTTTCTCCCAGCTACATTTTCCGATCTTAGCAAAGGTCTTTCTTGTCGCGTGTGGGCGCGAGTTATCACCGAGAAAGAGCACACCCTTGCGATTAATCAGAGCAGGACATTTCTCCAACAATGCAGTTCAAGCTGCTGACAGTAGACATCTGCATTGATAGATTGGTTACGTCGCAAGAGCTCAAAATGTATTATCCCACAGATATAAGATAAAACACTCAACATAACTTTGCAGGGCGTGGGGTGGAGATTCTCTTTTGGAACAGTTCCTGTGGCTCCCCCTTTATGTACCACCGGCCGTTTGCGTGTAATGTTATGGAAGAAGATTCACTTTTCATCCCCTGTCACCATTCTGCCTAGAAATAGCTCACGATCGTGACGCGTGAGCTGGGAACAGGTGTTAACTGACTGCTGTTTCTGTTGAGGCGTTAACGCATGGCGAACCAATTTTCCGAGTTTCGACACGTACCTAATGTCCTGCAGATGACAATGAACGCTCGAATGGGTGACATGGAGTTTGCTGGCCAGTTCGCCAACAGTTTGCATTGGAATTGCCTGCACCGCTGCTCGCAGAGTAGCGTTGTTCTGCTGGACAGGTTTCCCTTCTTGTGTCTTATAGGTGAGGCTGGTGTCTCCAGACCGAAACCTCTGGAACCACTTCTGGCACTTTCGCACATTTACAACACCCTGACCATATACGGCATTGATGTTTCGTGTCGTTGCGTTGGTTGGATGTCCCTGGTAAAATTCATACAGCATGATATGCCGTATGTAGTTCTCCGACACTGGCATGACCAAACAAAAGCTACACTTCCGAAACGTGGAGTAGACCATTCTCCTTCGACACACTTCTGCACAATCAAGTGCCCAATATGACTCAGCTATAGCCCGTGCCGTCTACATCACTATCCGCTCGTCAGATGGCTTAATTACAGTGGCCATCGCATATCCGACATTATTTATGGAAGAAGCTGATACGAAGATCGCACGAACTCGAGGATATATTATTAAAGAACTGTCTTGCTCTGCAAAATTGATGTTTGCGTTCGTTTTACAAAAGCAGTAACGAGGAAATGTAGAACAAAATATATTTTACTCATTTTATCTAACCTTGAAATTATATGTTGTTTTGTAGAGATGGAAAATAATTGTTATTGGTGGTTAGATTTTGAAACAATATATTTTATAGAGCTAAATGTACTTCTGAAATTTTAGACTGTGTTTGAGCAGTATTCAATACTAATATGACATAGCAAATCTGATCTGTGGCACCTTCTTTCCTTTGATGCCAACAACATGTGCTTGACTTGCTTAATAGTTAATCCAGTACTACTGTTACTACATGCATATAAAAAAATGAAGAAAATTGAGGTCTAACAATTGTAAGTCAACTCTGTCTGAATTAACGAGGAAAATATCTCTGTTCTTGTGGAGAAATTCATTGACAGTTTATTTCTGTATCCGATAAAGTAAGGATTTAAGTAACTGTTTGCTTTAAAATTGTGTACCCTTGAAATGATATGCTGTCTCGAAAATTACTTAGGGCTGCAATCACGACGTATGATTTATACCACTATGCTTTTTATCCCGATAGGATTTATTTTCAAGTTTGTTTACGTACAAGCTGTACTTTATGGCAATAGTTGTGTTAAGACTTTCATACTGTATCACTATATCATCAATAGAATGTTTTCGATTTTTGTTGTGTTCTATGTTAGACAAACACTAATGACCGCTTCGTTAGGCCTTCTTGCTAGCAACGTCAGGGACTATTTTCTGTTTTAGTCTACGACTTTGTTACTATAAACTTTATAGCGTTGTTACGACAACTTTAACGCTTGACATTGTTTATTTTTAATTTAAATTCTTTTATTATAAATTTAAAATTCTATGTTATGATTTGCCATCTGCTAGACGTCAAAATTTGCTTACAAGTTCCTTTGACCTATTGCTAAGTATAAAACCAGACATTTTTGTTCATATTATTAACATTCAACTCCATTTCTACTGATTCTGGAACCATTCAGTTATATATTCTGTTTTTGGAAAGTAAAATGTAGGGTTCCTTTAAAGAGTGTTTCTGCTGTTTTTTTTTTATTAGCAGCTCTGCCTCGTAGTTTAGTTTTGAACTGGACATATTGGCTTTGCAGTGCAATGCAGAAATAAATAAAATAGCAGAGTTCAAAATAACGGATATACAGAAAACCAGAACACTCTGTAAAATAAATACAGAGAGTTCTCTTTGAAGATATGCAAATACTGTATCCGAAAGCAGAATGCACAACAGGCTAATTCAACAATAAAATTAGTACAAGTAGAGTTGAATAACTATAATATGAACATAGTGAGATCCTTTCATATTTAATAGTAAATAAAAAAGTACTTTTAAAGGCTATTTCGACACCTGACAGATTAACACAACATCGAACAATGATAACACAGAATTTTAAATTTGTATTAAACGAATTCAAATCGAAGAATCAACAATACTGTACATTGGACGTATAAAGATCTAGCGGTATACATTTCAATTTGATTGTAACAACGTTGTAACATTAATGGTATTAAATAGTATATGAAAACCTAAATCGTATATGAAAATTGTGAAAGACTTTTATTGATGACTAGCTGATCTACAAGCCCGTTGGTGCATGTTGAATAAATATGTTGGCGACACTGATAGCTAAATATGTTTTTAAAGTCGAGTGGCAACGTTGTACAGTACGTAAATTCAAAATGTTATTGTGCATATGTCCAACAGTAATAGAAACAATTAATATATTGAATTTTTGAAATAATAATATGGCACACACAGTACCTAAATGAGCTGTCTAAGTACATTAATCACAAATTTGGTGCGTATGCCCCCAAAAATATTGAAGCAATTTGTAATAGAAAAGTTTTGAAAATTCATGGCAACTAACATTGATAATTCTGAAATGGTTTTATTGATGATCATGTCTAACAGGCATGCAAGCAGGCCTAATTAACACTCATTAGGCGATTGTTCTGAGACGTTAGCAGGAACCTATCTATGAAGCTTATCGACACGAGGAAGAATATTACAAAAGTAAATAGACATGGCGAAACCCTTTAAAACTCTCTACTTCAACGACAGTGAAAGGGAAAACATCGCACAGGAGAAAAAGAAAAACTTCGTCAGTAAAGGAAGCCCTTGTACACATGAAGAAGATGATGATTAAATGCATATAACAACTTGTCTTAAACTTGGATGAAAAATAACATACAATGTCTGAATTTTACTCAAACCGTGATTTTTCAGTGCTCTACAACGTTGTATATTACACTTGCAGACATTTTTGCTGAAAACACGGCAAGCTTGTTTTTTTTCTCACTGATGTTCATTTTGCATTCTCGAGAAGTGGAAGGAAAAAGTCAGTGCAAAGAGAAGAAAGAGTCAAAGTGAAGCTCGCTTGGAGCGTGAGCGGAGCACAAAGTATGTGAGATTCATGTATGTTCTCTACATTCCTCTCTCTCTCTTTTCTACCCTTTCCCTCCCTCTTTTCTTCTTTGCCCTCATGCTCTTCAATTTAATCCTTCTCTTCTGCATATTTTAAACGTCTTCTACCTACGTCATGCTATTCTCTTTCATTCACGCATATTTTGTTTTTATTCGTTCTTAATGCGTTTTTATTACATAATAAAGTAAAATTACAGGTAACTCAGGTATTTTCTTTTAGGGATATTCTACGAAAAGAATATTGGAATACTCCAAGAATATTCTATAACAACTTGATTATGTGTTGTCAGAGTTAAATGAGTATTTAATGTCCGAAAAGAGTATATATTTATTACAGTCTGTTGGATATCCCTGCGCCTATCAGTAGAAACTTTTATTCTTTTGGAATATGTTAGGATATATCTTTTTAATTATGTTTTAAAGGAGGGAACCTAAGGTAACCTCAGAAGCGTGAATCCATGATCTTTCGAATATTAAAACAACGCCCTATGAACTGAGCTACGACCGCCCGATAAATATAATATTGTACGTACTGAGATATCTAGATCACATATCCTGTGCTCTGTCAGATTACAATACTATTTCATCTTCTCTGAACTTAACATACAGTACGATTAAGTTGAAATTATTAAATTAAAGCAAATAAGAAAATGGTGTATGATGGGAAGTCATTATATTCGCAACTTACGTAACTTTTTCTTCACTGACTATGTTAACTCTAACAAGAAATGAGCACAGATATAGTAATATATAATACTTTCCCCATAGTCACCAAGTGGAACGCGACTTTCCAGAGCAATAGAAGTCAGGGCTTTATATACATTTGTACTCAACAATCGCGGATTGCACTGTGTCGTCAGTTTGGAACTTCCCACGAAAATACCAAGCCAGGTGTGGGAAAAGAACCAAGCCAAAGAACCAAAAAGAAAAATACCAAGCCAAAAGAACTAACAAATTTGTCGGAAAACTTTCTCGTAGCTCCTGTCTCAGCCTAACACGCGTTTATTTGTGGCGAGACAAGATAGCTGAAGCGATAACAATGTACGAGTGCCGAAAACTCGTGTTCATCTTTGATTTATGAGTGCAAAAGTTCCGCCATCTATAAACATTCACAAAGAATTGGTGCCTCTATATGGAAACAGGATCTTACTTAAGGGGTCCAAACAAGTAATAAACACTGGGAACTGGGACTGGATTGTCCGCGGTGTGAGACAATATCTTCCAGTGCATTTTGGACAGCGTTGCGATAGTTAAATGAATAGAATGCAGACTGGAACAGTGATTTGGGGGTGTAACCTCCCCAACTTCACGAGTACATCTTCAATTTAAAGCTGAAAATCCTAGTGAAGTCCCTGGTCATGAAGCACAATGACATCTCGACAATATACCAGGGGTTTTCTTGATAAGGGAATTCCAAACAACACACTGGAGTAATATGAAATAATAGTTTGCATTAAATGTGGCCCCTTTCGTCAAAGAATGTCCACGTGGATTACAACTTTATGGTCCAGAAGACAGTCCACAAACCTAACTAAAGGTTGATTGCTACATCTTGTATTTTCACAAACTGTACACACCATTCATGCACTGCCGCTTTGAGAGTGTTCGTTCTCCATCTACATTATAGCGGTCGCACAATCCTTACAAAGGACTATATTATATCGATCAGCAATTTCATTATTCATAAAATACACCAAACGATCGTTGAAACGTAGGTAATTCTTACTCCTGTTCCTTGTGTAACCATGCACCCTTTTTAAACCATGTCGCAAAGGAAATTTGTTTGGAATGTCGACTTGGCACAAAATAATTATTGTTACTTTGTGAAAAGTAGTCCGATTTGTGCTTATCTCGACCCAACTTCACTTCAGAAAATTTCTGGGAATCCCCTATTTTCTTGAGAAATCCCTTGAGCACCCATCGCACAACTTTGGAATATCATTGTTTTTATAAAAGAGGTGTCAAGTCTTTGATGAAACCATGCCGCCTCGGTTCTATTGTTAATGGCGTTGGGGACATTCCATGTCAAACGATCCAGTGCACGAGGAAGATGTAAACCAAATTTGTGATATAACTGAAGTTTGGTATGTAGCTTCTGCTAGTCATATAATGGAAACGTGTGAATTATTATTCCAATACGTTAAGTAGTTTAGAATTAACAATGTTTTGAAAAAGTTTATGAAAAGTGTATAATGTTCGCTCGATGCGCCTGGTTGTACTACTATACTACAAGAATCTGCACAACGCCAAAACCAAAAACGGCAAGACCTTCAAAATTTCCACAGTGTTTCGGTTTAGCATTGATATATACTTTTATGGAACGGTATCTCTTGTATTACCTGGAGTAAAATGGTTGAAATTAGGTTTCCTTTTCACATTCTTTCCGTATATATGTCATTTCAAAAAGGCAAAAGGGAAAGAAATGTTCTAGTTAGTTACTCATCACTAACACGACATACATTTTGGGAAAGAGGATGAAAAGTACTAGAAACGCAGAAAAAAATGAGAGGGGGTTTGCCTCCTTTAAAAATAATGAACATTTTTGCTACATGGAATTATTTTCTGGAATATTCTCGTGTTGTATGATAAGCAATTGCCATTTGCAAAATTTGACCTGCATCCAATATGGCGGATTTCAAGATGGCAGCTACGTTCATCATGCACTCCAAGAATATAACCCCGATCTACCATTCCACATTTGTGTAAAACGATGCGTCATGTTTGGAACAAAGGCGTACCATTTCTGATCTGTTATTTCTTCAAACAAAATATTCAAACAATAAGTTATATTGTATGAATTTAGTTTCAAGATTACAGTTTCGTGTCCCGTCATCTGAAATTCGCGTTAATAATACTGGTCTCTTTCACTGTAAAAAGGCAAGAACTAATATCTTGATGAGGTCACCAATCTGGAGAATATGTACCATACAGGGTGTGTTCTGAAAGTAGTAGGACTGATTTGTTTTTAAAAAAATGTATTCATGATAATAGTACAAACGATTAGAATTGTTCGAAGTAGCATCTTTCCGCATCTACACACTGCTGCCAATGAGTTTTCCAGTTTTCGTATGCCTCCAGGAACCTCTGGACCGGAATGCTGTTTAGCTCCATCGTCACGGCCTGTTGAACCGTATGTACCGAGCCGTGATGCTTCCCCTTGAGCGTCGATTTTAATCTCGGGAATAGAAAAAAGTCTGGCGGGCCAAGTCGGGGCTGTAGGAGGGATGAGGGAGCGTTGCGACATTGTGCTGGGCAAGATACTCCACTACCCCGAACGCTGTATGGCTCGGCACGTGGTCATGGTGCAGCCGCCAATTGTTGGCGATGGCTGGACGGATCAGCAATCATTCTGATACTCATCCTACGATCACTGTTCAGTAAATTTTGCACTCGCGACACATTTTCGTTGGTCTTGCTGGTCGAAGGGCGTCCGGTGTGGTCGTCGTCTTCCACTCTTTCCCTACCTTCTCGGAACAGCTTGTGCCACTCAAACACACCCGATCTAGAAATGGGAGCATCACCGTAGGCCTCCTTAATCATGTCGTGCGTCTCTTTGATCGTTTTACCAAGCTTTTGTTACATAAAATATTATTGCGTATCGCTGCTCCAGTAAACACTCCATGATTGTCCGTGACGAGGCGTTTCAACAGGAGTTCACAGTACAAGCGACTTGCTCTCTTCAACGGCCGAGAGCCGACTGCCGCTGTTTCCCAGCGTTCCCAATATCCCCCTCCACCGATCGTGCGCGCGCAGATCGCCTCTCGTCCGCCCATTCACTCAGAAAAAAGCCAGTCCTACTACTTTCAGAACAAACCTTGTATATAGCAAACTCTGTACAGTTCATTATGATCTGGACGTATGCTATATGTCACCTAAAGAATTTAGAGATGCCATTGTCAATAGACTCTGTACAACTACTTTGTAAAGCTTAAAACTATAATTAGGCCATTGCCTGTTGTGTTGTCACAAATAAATAAATGCAGGTTTGTGAGCTACCAACCTGTACTGGGACTTTCGAGCTACCCTGCGTCAAAGAACTTATGACTAACATGAAGTCTTTGTTCACTTGTTGGATACATATGCAAAAAATACTCATTATTTTTAAAGGAGGCGAAACCCCTCTTAATTTTTTATGTGCTCCTAGTACTTTCCATCCTCTTTTCCAAAATGTATATGTCGTGTTAGTGTTAACTTTTCTTCTTTCACTTTTACCTTTTTGAAGTGACATATATACGGAAAAGATATGAAAAGGAAACCTAACTTCAATCATTTTTACTGCAGGTAATACAAGAGATACCCTTTCATAATAGCATATGGAAATGCCTCATGCTAAGCTGAAACACTGTGGAAATTTTGGAGGTCTTCTCCTTTTTCGTTCTGGTGCTGTGCAGACGTTTCTGTAGCATAGTAGTACAACCAGGTTCATCGAGCGAACATACGCTTTACATACACATTTTAAAACCACTGTTATTT
Organism: Lepisma saccharinum; assembly: GCA_022664845.1. Classification (NCBI taxonomy): domain Eukaryota; kingdom Metazoa; phylum Arthropoda; class Insecta; order Zygentoma; family Lepismatidae; genus Lepisma; species Lepisma saccharinum. The sequence goes on from JAGDQP010008506.1 coordinate 8,979, forward strand.
CTAAACCACCTAACATATTACAATAATACTTCACACTTTTCCATTTCATGACTAACAGAAACTACTCACCAAATTTCAGCTATATCAAAAATTTTGGGTTACCTACCCTGGATGAATTGTCATGAAATGAATGACTCGTTGGAAATATCAAGCTCTAAAATTCATTTGCCCACGCTTTTGGCAGCCTTTCAGCGCCTATAAGGAAGCATTTGTGCACCCTTGATAATCTACTTTTTTATCAGAATTCTCGTGATGTGGATTCGTCGGTATTGATTGGCAACTAACTCCCTGTATACCACACATTTCTAAACTTGCGAAATATGAATACGAGTCTTTGTAGGAGCGATCTGAATTGGCAGATGTTAGGCAACTAACCATACACCGAAGCTAAGGTGGTTGCCTACAACACAGGCGCTCTGAAACTACGTATCAAGGATTAGCTGTTGTTACCTCGTATATACAATTTTTGTCACCTGAACTTGTCTTTTTATTGAAATGAGAGAAATTGACGATCTTTCCAGTTGAAACTTAGTGAAAAATAATTTACCTCTACGTTCATTTATTACGAATTTTCAACTGGAAAGTTCGCCAATTTCTCTCCTTTCAATTAAAAGACAACTACACCCGGCGATAAAAATTGTAGATACGAGGTATGAACAGCTAACTCTCGATATATGTTTCTATTACGCTTCCTAACAATGAGAAAAATGCACGTTTTCATGGCGGTTCCTGCTTTATATTAATGAATAAAAATGTCGGATGATTGAACACTCTTCTTGTTAGCATTTTTTTTTTTAAATATAAATTAGGACTTATCATCCATCCATGTCTCTTCACAGTGTTAGGGTTACTTGCTGTGCTCAGGATTTGGGAACCAGCCCATTTTCCAATTTCTACAGTTGAGGAGGGTGGGAGGGGTCTTTTCCCTATTTTTTGTTAGACTGTAATACTGGATTTCAAGCGTTCTTCGGGCTTCGTTCCTCTACCTATTTGATAATGTCAGGAGTGATGTGGAGAAAACTTTTAGCCTCGTATTCTAATGTAATCCATGTCTCATTTACGAATATGGGGGAATTGCTTTTCATTTATTGTTTACACAGTTGTATTTTTAATAGAGTAACACACAGAACAGCACATACGGACAACGTAAACATGTAGCAGCTTAAGTTTTCTCTTCTTCTTCTTCTTCTCCCTTCACCATGGATTCCGGGTCTTGGAAATACATAATTCCTGAAAGTAGAGAACAAAGATATGATTTATATTTATTTATTATACATTTGAAGGTTTATCTCAGAATACATAAGATAAATTAATTCTATAAGCGGTAATGGCACTATGGCCAGGATACGTATTTGATTTACCATTCGATCCTAGGGAATTCAACGTACTGGAATTCTAGCATGTCATAAATTTCCTCACGCTTATGATTCAATTATACATTTGACAAATGTTTATCTTTTCACATTATTATGTATTCCATGTAATATATTTTATTTTATTTAGTCCAGTACGATTTAAGTTTGAAATACGAGTGACGGTCAGGCTACGGTTTACGGATGAACAAACAGATTTAATTCGTTTCGTAACATTTCGTATGGGTAGCTTGTAAAATAAAGGAAATACATATTTTACATAGCTTTAGTGTATTCATTCTTTGCTTCATTACTATCTGTTTGTTTTGGTACATATATATAGACACATTTTGTTAAATTGTTGTTTTTTACTGCTCCGAAATCAAAGAATTAAATTACTGATACATTATCTGCATCGTATTCATCCGTATCGATCAATATCAGTACGATTATCTGAATAGTAAAGAAGCACATTTTCAGCTATAATGCTGTAAAAAATTGGAAATGTTGTATAATATATCTAATAATGTTCCAGCTAAATTTAAGTTTTGCAGTAAGTCTGCTGTGGATGAAAAGTGTATGTCAAAAACATCAAGGGACACTCTCATTGTTTCGTTATAGGGGGATTTCGCACATGCGCAGAAAGAGAAAACTGTTTCTTACCGTAATCGAATATGCAATTCTGATCAGGTGTTTGTTACCGCCATTTTGTCACGCACTTTAAAGAAATGAAAAATATTTTCAGTGAATGGGGTTTGCGATCCCTTCTTGACAAATATAAAAAAGTTATTAGAACTTGGCGTAAGCCGTGGAAGTAACTTCGTTTATATTTTCAGGGTTCGGACAACGTATTTCTGATCTTCTATTCTGTTTCGGTGTATTAGTTTCTTCTGTAGGAATTTGGTCCAGTCACTAAGACGCATGACTTCTGAGTAAAAAGTCCGTGTTCAAATCTCGCTTGAGTCTTCTATTTCCTTTCTTCCTGGTATCTTCAAGGTGGCTGTTTTTTATTAGCCAAACCACAAAATAATTCTAGCTGCCCAACGTTTTACAGGAATGTCTCTGAAAAGTTTTAATAGTGCACTTTTCGGGGTCAGGGATAGATAAGGTTGTCACAAGGGTCCTTGTTGAGGTATTATCCCAGCATTTACCTAAAGAAACCTCAGTCACGATGGGTAGCAGCACGGATCGAACCCATGCATCTCCCCACAGCCAACCCCAAGTTTGAGATATTACGAATGGAGCACAGAGTTTGAGTTCTAACTTGCTCAAATATAATTCTTTTAATTGCGACCTAAAAATGGCCACTATTTTCTATTTGTTAAAAGTATTTCATACACGATGTATGACTACAAAATCTATGTTTCAGAAAAATAGATCGTTTGTAAACTCTCTTTAAGATCTGCCTTGAAATACCAGTCGCTATAAGCAGAGCACAAATACTACTACTACTACTACTACGACTACTACGTTTACAACAACAAATACTACAACAAGAACAACAACAACAAATACTACAACAAGAACAACAACAACAACTACTGCTACTACTACTACTACTACTACCACTACTACTACTACTACTACTACT
>JAGDQP010008506.1:19073-41837 GCA_022664845.1 Lepisma saccharinum
GCTCCTGGGGTATGATGAATCAATATATATTGTAGTTTGTGAGATTCTTTGAGAAGTGAGCTTATGTACAGGAACTTCATTTTTGAGAGTTTCAAAATATGGTATTTCGTTTATGCTACTTAATACTTCAAACACATTTCTTGTTTTCAGAATTGCCTTTACCAGGGAGTGAGGGGATATTTGCACGTCTCCGGCGACATTTTTGTTCTTCTCGGGGATATTAGACTATTTCTATATTTTATTACAAAGATCTTGGTATTATATTTGATGAAGAACTCTCCTCACATTGAATTCGTAACTTCTAAAGCACTCAAACTTCTTGGACTTCTCTACACGTTTGCAGACATTAAAGATTTCAAAGCTCTTCGGTCATATTGTCTCACTTGTGTACTTCTTACTATCTAATACTGATCCTCTATCTGGTCTGTGACCTGTGGAAGTAACGTATCTAAATTGTACAAAGTACAAATTTTCTTTATTCGCATTGTGCAACACAGGGTACCCAACCTCCAACGTATATCTAACGCAGACATTTTGAATTCTCTTGACTTGAAAAACATTGACACGAGAAGAAAACTAAATGACTTAAAATTTCTTTATAAAATAATGCAGGGCTCACTGAGGACCAACGACTTTCTTCCGCTTTTTATCCTAAGAGTTCCCAGACAAAATGCCCGTTCCCAGCACCATTTCTACCTCTCAAAACCTAGATTGTACTTGGTCCAACGATCTCTCGTACACAGATTGTCATATCTTTACAAAACTCTTCCTTTGCCATCAGATGATTGCCTCCGTAAAAGAAAATTTCTAAAGCATTGTTATGAGAATCTGAAATTAAAAAAAAAACTGATGTTATTCCTACTGTATTGTTATATCACATTGTTACAAGAACGGTGTAAAATGGCCATTGCTGTATCCATGTAAGCTTCTAATAAATAAATAATACTATTGTTAGGAACTTTCTGGCGTATTTTCCGTACTGTGGGGAGTAGCATCCCCGCTTTCTGTCACCCTGAAAGAATGTTCAAACACAACACTGTAGAAAGAAAGAACTAAACCTCTGCTTTGCGCTCCGGGTCAAAATCAGATCATCGTGTCACACTGGGTCCAACCATCGACACGGTAGCCCGTTTCAGGTCTGGTTCCTGAATTGAAAATTGTCTCCCGGAACTGGGTGCCTAGCCCGATCGTGCTAACCTATTAGGTATGTCTAGAATCTGCTTAATAGAAATGTCCAACACCAGAGAAAACGGACAGTCTATGGTCCACCGGATGACTGCTTTGCCAAACTGGGATATATAAGATTACAGCTATACTTTGATGAATAGTAGGTGTCAGAGGAGGTTCAACGTGCAACGTGCGGAGTGACTCCTTTCTGAAATTTATACGAGTATGTAAGAGCAAAGACATTTGATACAGGGTAAAAGAGTTGTTTCTTTAGTTTTACATACTGTGTTACTTCTGCATTGTTCTTAATTCAATTTTAATTTATGTATGGTCTTTTGGCATCTTTGACTCAGGCCTAGATTGGTTAGATAGAGGATGGGGAAGGGATCGACCAGGTTCTTAATTAAGGTGAAACTGACATTTACCTAAGGGAACCCCTGTAAAACCTCGGTCAGGATGGTTGGCCACGGAATTCGAATCCATGTACGCACCCATTGCCGATCCGAATTGTTCTTATTCTTTTGCAGTACTTGTTATAGACATAACTCGACGGTTTATTGCTTACAAGTCGGAGTAGTTTTTAGTTGTATATTGAAATATGGTTGTTCAAACACATTTTTGATTTGTATACAAACCCATGGACACATTTGTATAAACTGAGAAGTTTTTCAGTAACTGCGTTTGCAATCAGGACTTTCTGATGCCAAGCAGTGAACTTGATCCTACTCATATTTACCTTCAAGGTGAAAGTTGGTATAGCCAAAACTTTTCAATGAAAGAAGGGGGAGAAAATGTAAGAAACAATTTATCAAAACGTGCTTGAAATAAACACACCTCAATTCAAATATGTAGAGTACAAACATGTTAAATTTACACTAAATACAAATTGAACTATACATATTTGAGACGAAATTGGTACACTGAGGTTGTGTTAACATACTTTAGAAATACCACTCAACATATTTCCCAATATTACAGAAGAGGGAGGGAAAAATAAACACCTTTAACTGCCTCCTGCTTCTTTTGCTTTTACTTCGTGAAATGTTTGAAGGTTGTAAATCTGATGCGGTTTTATGGCTCGCGAAACATTTGTACATCGCTTCTCTTTCTCTTGCTGTTTCCCTCATAAAGTATGCGAAGGCGCGTCGCTTACCAACAGATAGAAGCATCAAATTATTAACGTCTACCCATTTTGGTTAGCTACAGTCTTCATTCTTGTTTTGGCCGAGTGAGGCAAAAAGAATACAAAGAGAAACGAACATCGCCAAGTTCTATTCACTTGCTGATATAGGCTTGGAGGTATTCACCTGAATTGCTGTCTGCAGCAATAGACAAGACCTTTATGTGTGAGGGAAAATTGACCAAAGATTTTATAATATGTGGCGTCAGTGGTCGTGTGGACTAAATCGTGCGTACGCGTAATTTCCATAACCTATATAACTACCTGTCTAACACTCGCTTTTATAGAATGAAATCAAAATAAACGTTTGTTTGGTCAATGCCTCGTCTTGAAGTGTTTAATAACGTTTGCGTTACGTTTCATTGTAATACAACGCTATCTTGGTAAAGACCGTTGTGTGTCCATCGTCACTGGAAAGTAGAGTTGTTCGCAATTTGTTAGTATATTGCTCGATCGATAATAACAATACGAAAATGTCGAAAGTAAAATCAATCATTTGAAAAGCGACATTTCAATATAAAGAACATTCGATTTTTAACGTTTTTTATAAGTAATATGCGATATCAATGATATTTAAATAAGCGATATTCGTTATGAGAAATATTTAGTGTACGGCATTGATTCGTCAGCGATATCGATGTTAAATATCGAAATTCGTAAAGCCCCCCTTCCCCCGTAAAAAGAAGATAACAAAATTTATACCCTATAGTGCACACAGGTTGCTTTCAGCATTGCGAAATCTGGTAAATTCCCCGCCATTTTGACGTTTTATTTCTCTTTTAATGAATACTGATTGTTTAAAAGAAGTCGAAGGTGAAGGTTCTACTTAAGGGACAGTGCGTGTTAGTATAACAATGCAACTATAGGCTATGGTTGCATTGTTCAAAGTCATTTAATCGTTGCCTGTGCCTTTCCCATTCCTCCAAGATGAAAAGTAAAATTAGCAAATGAACATGTCCAGCACTATATAATTTATCCCCCTCGGTCTTCCACTGTATAGCTGTCCTCGACCTTCCACTATAGCTGTCCCTCTTGGGTTTCCACTGTATAGCTGTCCCCCTCGGCCTTCCACTATATAGCTGTCCCTCTTGGGTTTCCACTGTATAGCTGTCCCCCTCTGGCTTCCACTGTATAGCTGTCTCTCTCGGCCTTCCATTTCAACAAAGAAATTCAGGATAGTCACTAGTCAACGACATTTCGATATAGACGATGTTTCGAAACCCAACGGTATTTTGACATGATGTTATATCGTGTTTCTTGCATAGGGGTGACCTGAGGGTATTACCCCCAGACTGAGAAAATCAGTCCCAATTAACAAGGTTTTACTTACTGTTCTACTAGAATTACGACCCTCTCCTCTTTTGTTCCCTCTAAAGATCTAAAATATCCCAGAACACTTTTCCTGAAAGAAACACTGATTTTATCTTCATTACGCCAACTTTATGTGTAAAACATACGAGACCAAATGGCACATTTTAATTTTAGTTTTTTTTTAGATACTCATTAATTTGTGTTTGTGTGAGTGGATACTTCTCAGAACGTTATATGTAAGAAACTAGCATACCTCAAGGAAGCATGTTCAGCGAAACACTATTCGTTATGACCATTACTGGTGTTATATCATTTATTTACTTTGCGGTTTAGAGTTTCTTCCATGTCGACTATCTCACATTTGTCTGTCAGTGAGCAATGTCAATCTGTCTACCTGAGAAATCCAGTAATCCTAAACTTTGTTTGTGAATGGACACACCACCCCGCTTTCGTTTCCCACTTACGAAAAAAAGGGGGGAGGTGCATTTCTGTTGCAACCGCAGTTGTCATCCCGATTCTGATTTATTTCTTGGGAATAGACAATTTCAGTTTATTAATGAGATATGTCATCTTGGATTGATCTTTGATAGAAAGTAAAATGAGCGTTCCCACATCAGATCAGTTAAGTATCCTGTTGTAGAGTTTTGAATCCTTTGCATGTTTGAAGACATCCCACTAAGGGTATTTAAAGTATATTCTTATTGCGCTTTTGTATGACCTAGTTTTATATTCACCTGCTTATGACTGTCACGCATATTCCTCTGCTCGAGGAATAGTTCTGCCCTTGCCGTGAAGATGAAGTTGGTATTCCTGAGTAAAAATATAAAACAGGAGTTATGCTTGTTTTATAAATAGAAAAATATAAAACAAGTGCTAGGTTTATTATATAACGTAATTTGACAGAAGGTTCCGATGGGAGAGATGGGAAACGCTACAATGCTAGATGGAAAACTTTCATGATGTGTAAAAACTAGTCGGTACATTCTATACGGGGCGTAGTCAATATCCGAAGATCTGTCACGTGCAGACGAAGCAAGTCCTTTTAAACAAAACTACCTGTTCTCCTATCTACGAATAATTTCATTTATTCAGTAAACAGTTTAGGATAGGACTACACTCGATGACAGAGTAGAAAAGGTCACTTGAATTGTGGAATTTTGACTGTCAAGTACTGGTGGCGGGTGAACGGGTGTCTTATCCCAAAGGCGTCTGATAGATTCCGACTACTCAAATGCATTACATTAAATAAGATTGTTTTCATTGTTAGATCCTCATTTCTTCCAATTTTTCTTCTTGAATAGAATGGAGCTACAAGGTCACTTGTAATTGATGCCTAAGTGCTCAATAGCATGTGATTGTGATTTATGACCTTCCGGCAACTGTTCCTCAGGCCGGAATGGGGGTGGGATGAGGATTTGGGAAAGAACTCGAACTGGGCCTAGTCTCGAAAGCACCTTTTCAGCATGAACCTTGTGTGACTGAGAACATCCTGGTAAAATAAAACGATGGTCGCCGCGGGGAGCGAACCCAAGATCTGCCGAATACAAAGTCTACGTTCTCCCAGTTGAACTACGGGTGCTCGGTACATGTACAATAAAATGAAATGTCGTATGCCAAAGAACTAATTTTTATTTAACACAAAATATAAAGACATTACTAAATTAAATTGGTGTATGTTTCATTATAATATCAAATAGCTAAACCTGCGTTTTCAAATAGATGTCGTCAAGGAGATGACATTGTAACAGATATTGTTTGAAGTGGTCAAAATACTTCCATATTTGTCCATGTATTTTAGTCGTGTTAATGATCCATGCAATTTCTCTTTTTAATTTCGTTATTATGGTCATATATTTTAGTTATAATGTGTTAGGAATCTTCCTCCAAATAAGCAGACGTCTTACACTGATGTGTGAGGTAAGATGCTCATTTTTGAAATGTCACTTTAAAGCCCCATATATCTGTTGTGTATACACATATATTCATGTAGTTTTGTCAGTTATATTATTAATATTCAATATGTATTTGTGCAAATGTTTGCTGTTCAATTTCTTTTAAATACTTTGCGTTGGATCCTAGACCAAAATGTATCGCTTCTTCACTCAAACCGCGCTCAATATAAACATATAAAACAAATATTATGTCTACAAGTAAAAACATAAAAAAGTCGTATTTATGGTTTGAACTACTGATCGTTCGTAGTTCCTTCAACTGATTTTGATTTAGGCACTAAGGTATTTAAAGGTCTAAAAAAAAAATCCATATATTTTGTTATTTCTGTATCTCTTCCGCCTTAAGGGCCTGACTACTACATGCATTACCATAGTCATGCAATGTGGGTGACGCGATGGATCATCTAGTCTATGGATAGGCACATCGATCCCGATACGTAGTACCCGGATGTTAATGGAACATATTCCGAATAATGTTAGAACTGGGTGACCCAAGACCTGATCTTGGAACCGGGATTTCAGACCGTGTATCTAGATTTTGGAACCAAGAACCTGGATTTTACAACCGGGTATTTGAATCTTGGAACTAACCGATATCATAATCTTCTAACCAAGGATCCGGATCTTGGAACCTGGTACTCGGTTCCCTCAGAGCTGTTCCTTTAGGATCTAAGTTCCTTCAGAATCCGATTCCACTACCTTAATCTAGTTCATTAGTCGTTCCCTGTTCCGAAATTTTAAATAAGATTTAACTGAAAAACATTAACATTTCACAATATTTATTTATTTTGACCACATCAGTCTTTTCAAACTTGATTATTTTAAACACCTGGTATATAATATTTCAATACACACATTACCTTCAATGAAATGAAAGATTCACTGCAATTGACTAACTGATTCATTCACTACCTAAGTGACTAAATGAACAAACTATTGAATACATTATAATATTGATTTCTTGTTTTCTGTACGTGATGTTAAATTACAAGATAACCAAAAGAGTTCTTGTCGTATTTGATGTCTCATGGAAAGATGTGTTCACGGATACGGAAGTAAGTGCCTCAGGTGCAGGAAACACGATCGCGATGTGAGTGGGAATATTGATGGTAGTAAAGAAAGGTGCTTTGCGCACTTACAACAGTCATAGCTTGAGTAGTGGCGAAGACAAATGGTGATGTAGAAGCAGTTATTTCGGCGTTGTCTGCTTTAGGACTTTAAGGTGACCTTGTCTGCAGATGAATATGTCAATCCTTGAGGGCAATGCTGTCCTTGGGGAACTGCTAGGCATTGATCCCAGAAACTCAGGGCCGGGAGATTTGAACATCTGTGTGATGAACCTCGCAGTGGGCACCCATAGGCTCTAGATGACGAGGCCATAGAGCAGGACAGCAGCGAAACATGTGGTGACTTTGCCGAAAGCTTTCAAGTTTCTGATGAAACAGTCAGATTTTACTTGCATCGCATAAGGAAGGCGTACAAGTTGAGCAAGTGGGTATCCCACAAACCGTCGGAAGCTAACAAGAACAAGCACGTGACAGTCTATTTGTCGTTGCTTTCTCGACACCGCAACACACACATATTCGATCTAGTGCCCACCAATAACGAAAAATGGATCCTGTATGAGAATCCCAAGCATGTCAGACATTGGTTGTCATCGCGGGACCCTGTGCCTCACACCACAATATACAATGATCACGTATGATCAAGCTGTATATCTGGTAGACTAATCGCCAAGTGGAACACAACGAGCTGCTACCACCAGGCCAAACCTACGTTAACAGCAGTTAGAAAATGTGCAACAGGCAGGGAAGCAGAAGGAGCCGGCATTGGTGAATCGCAAGTGTGTACTGTTCCTTGCTCACAATACCAGGCCGCATGTGGCGTGAGTGACGAGGAATATCATACAGCTATTTCGAAAGGAAACACTGTGCCGTCCACCGTATTCCCCTGACCTTGCGCCAACATATTTTCACCTCTTCCTTTCCTAGGACAATCACCTTCATGGAAAATTCTTTGTGAATGAGGTAAGTTTGCAGCAGGAACTCACGATGTCCAAGACCCTGTTTTACCGCCAGGACATTGCGCAGCTGCAGAAACGTCGGAGATAGGTATTGGATACCGATTTAGATTACTTGGAAGAGTAGCAGTTTGTGACGTTTTCTGTATACCTTTCTGTTTCTGACTAACAAAAACGAAAATAACTTTTTGGTTATCTTATAATTCATATAACATGGATAGCCATCTGTGGCCAAAGTCTGTTACATTTTGATAGGAAGAGGTCCCTCGGCGAGAATTATTCTGGGATAAGGATAAGAAGGCCACGGTCAATAATCTAGATACTATTAGGACATTCTCATGGTGGGCTGAGGAAACACAGGGTGACTGGTGTGCGCGGAACTCTTAACTTAGAATTGGCAACCTCAACCACTGAATCACGATGCTTGGTTTTCTGAACATTAATTACTTTAAATACTTCATGCATAGTCTTGTAATATATGAGATAAAAAAACGTATACTGAATGACATGTATAAGTGAGTAAGTGTATGAATGAATGAGTTCTCGAGTTGTTCTAAAACAGAGAAAATTGAAAATAAATATCTTAAAAGTCAGCAACATAATTTTAAAATGGAACATCAACAAGAGTACGGTACGAATGTAGTAATTAGTCGTTCTAGCCCTCTTCTTCTCAATACAGTGGTATACGACTATAAAGAAAAAAAATAATACACAGTCGATTTGGAGAACGCGTACGATATGAGCTGTCTGATTTCTGCACTTTTGTAAAAATTTAAAGAAACTATTGTGACAGAATCTCAAGCTAGGAAACAAACAACAAACATGTAACAAGAAGTAACGTTTCCTGACCAGTTTCCATCGCAGAAAGAAAAGAGTAAAAGTAAAACTCGAAAAAAAAAAGCAGAAGAAAACAAAAGTTTATTTTTGTTTCTGCAAACTCCAACGATGGATAAGACTTTTTGAAACTGCTGTTTTGAGTTGCTAGTGTGAAGGTAAGTGGAAGACAGTAGAAGCGAAAAGTGTGTTCAGGGGAAGAGAAATCCTCCCATAAACTTTCATCCTTCGATTATACAGCCCTCTTGTGGAATTCTGAAAGTGGAATATACTGCCTACACGACACACGCGAAAGACAAAGTTTTGTCGACGAAAGCAGAAGAAAACAAGAACAAAAGGAAAAAAAATGTTCTTTCATTCTCTGAGTAGTTTGTTGCTAAAGGATATGTAACTGAAAAGATAAGAGGCACACATACACACACACACACACACACACATACGAGCATGTCCTCACTTTGTGACCACGTATGCGAAAACGGTTATTACCGGCGACAAAACTGTTAATTCGTGGAAATACTATGAAGAAGCCCATCAAATAAAATTTCCAGTAGTTCTGTAAGCAATTTTGTAGTGTAAATCAACATATGCTGCTGCCTGAAGCATGGGAAAGTACCTTATGCACAAAACTTCGCCTATATTGATGTTGGCTTGCTACAACAATTAGAACTAGCACATCCTCCCTATTGGTGTGTATAAAAGGGAGTATCAACATTGAACATAAAACTAAGATACTGTAACATGCTGTAACATACTACACATATATTTATTTATTTATTTTTATTTGACAAATGAAATAATAGTTACAGCACTTTAATTTTACGTGAAAGTTAAGTTGAAATGGTCTAATGATTACTGAACATTGTATTGCAGGATTATTAATTGATAAACAAGTTAGATTGCGTTGTCATGGTGATCAATAAGTTTGTTTGACATTGGTGGTTGAATTTTATAAGGATTTGTCATATTAAGGTTAATGAAAAACAACGATATCCAATAAAAGATGGCAGCACTATCTCCATATATGTCTAATGTGTATTTACCGTTGCACAAATTTTCAATGCTGCTCCTACAAATTCAAGCCTAGAGAGTTGTAACTTTTAGGAACGAAGGTTCATAACCAATTCAACGGTTTGAGCAATATCGATTTTCGTTTTTTGTTTCATAGTTGAAATCGCTTGAATATTGTTGTGAATATCAAAACCTATAACAATGAATCTCTTTTAACAATAAACAAAAAAGAAAATTAAAAATCTGCATTGATTAAACCCTTGAATTGGTTGCGAACTTTCTTCCCTGAAAGTTAGAACTCTCTAGGTTAGAATTTGTAGGAACAGTCTTGAAATTACGTGCAACGATAAAAGTACATTAGACATATACGGAAATAGTGCTGCCATCTTCTGTTGGAGATCTTCGCTTTACATTAACCTTAATTCTTATTAAAAGTAAAACAAAGTGTAATTCCGAGTTATGTGTTAATTTGAGTAATAAAAGGAAAATCTCGAGTATTTATCAATAGATAGCAACAGAGTTTGGTTGTGGTTTCAAAGTTTGATGCGAAATGAGAATGAATCAAAGTTTATATAATAATATATATATATATATATTCATGTATTAAGTCTGTCATGTATTAAGTCTAACATGCAAATTAGTTTATTAGACACAACAGGAATCCATTTTAAGGTCAAGAAGCATGTAAAAATTTGATGTGTACGAGGGTTCATTGTTATTTAAAATGCAAAGTTTGCATGAGCGTTACTCTGAGATGAAGTTTGATTTTCAGCACCTGTTTTACATCATCTGTATAAGTCACCTGTGTTTCTCTTATGATGTAATAAACACAATAAATGCCTCCAGGCGCGCTCATTTATTCACCGTTAGTGGGCGCGTGGGGGTAAATTTTACCCCCAATATTATTTTACTTTTTTGATTAAAGTATTGTTCATGTTCATTGGCAAACACATTTATGGTATTTCATAGACTATTACCAGTCACTGAAAACAGGTTTGGATATAAAATATGAGATAAAAATGAAATAAAAAATAAAAATCAACCAACCAGTAAATGCCTGTATCACAAAATTATCACACCTGGGGGGGTAAAATTTACCCCCACGCGCCCAGTTAAGGGTGTAATCGAGCTTCGGTTGCTGAAAACAGTGTTGCCAGATGGAGGGAGATTTCCCGTAAAACGAGAAAATTTGGGTCCTATGAAGATTCAAAAAAAAAAAGAATGAAAACCGGGACATTTTATTGAATCTTTTTGGCACATTTTATGTATAATTTTTAATAATTTTAAAAGTAAACCTAGAAGCCAGGATTGTTTTTACTAAACTCGGGAAATTTTTCAGTATCTTGAAGGAAATTTGCGACGGGAACCTGACAACACGAGCTGAAAAGTACCTTTGACTTGGTTGATTTGTCCTGAAGTGAGTTTTACGTAAGTGTGTGTAGTCTGTACTTCATGCTGGATATATAGAGGCTTGAAACACTCAGTCTTCTCAGAGGGATACATATAGTCATTTCCAGAGTCTATGAAATCCTTTTAAACGTGAATCCAAATCAAAGGCAAAAATCCACATCCAATCGCAACAATAAACTACAGAACCCTGAGATTAATAGTAAATACGGGTCTACAAGCTAAAAGGTATCTACGACGAGCTTCTACAGGAGCCGAGGCGTATACATCAACATATATTCCTACAGGAAAGGAAATATTTACTCAAGAAAATAATATATATACATACATACAACTATTTCAAAGGATGAGGTTACTAGGGTAAAAACTTTATAATAAATGGATCTCGTAAAGTCAAGCAATGCGCTTATGTGTAAACATCAGGGAGTGAACTGAGGGCAATGAATAAGATATGAAACGTTGATTAAAATATATATAGTCGGAAGAGAGTTCAACATAATAACAAATAAAGGATATGTCTCACTAAAATCTGCGAGATGGAGGAAATTCAATTTGACGACACCAGTACCTTCTTTACCTAGTTGAAATTCCGACTTATAGCAAATGAAAATCATGGATTGATCTCTTTTGAATACTATTTTGTAAAGAACTAATTCTTAAGTCTTGGTTAAAAAGCATAATCTTGCTGTACGTATATTGATAATATGTATTTCAAAATTCAACAACCAATGAAATATTATAAACAACTATTCCCTAGCGTCAAGAGAAATCCTATGGTAACCAGTACTAACCAGACAGTTCTGTAGCCATTCTCTTCTCTTCCTTAAAATCCAATTTTTTTAGCTATGTTCAACTCCGGTGCCTCACAGTCTGTCTTAATTTATGGGTCATTACTGCCTGAAACTTGAATTTAATATTCAATATCGCAGAACTACGAAAGCTCTTTAAAAGCTGCTGGCTAACTCTTGTACCATCTTGGGAAATTGTTTCATATTAATTCTCAAAACACAACTCAACTTCCACACCTAAAATTCAAGTTCAAATGACAATTCTCAATTGATCTGGTGGTTTCCTGTATTGATGTTCCATCTATTTGTAGCGTTAAGATCCTCCAACTTTGCATTGTTTCCTGTTGTCCATTTGTTTCAAGCGTCCTTGTCGTGGCAACATGCACTTACTTGTAAGAGGTCATTGTGATCATAAAAATATTTTCTATTGTCATTTCTCATGGAATTGTGCTTTATATCCTGCTGCTTCTTGACCTAACAACACGCACTTAGTGGGCACTTGCTGTCATACCAATCCACAATTTCAACATATGTGTTCATATTTTCAAAGCCATAAGCCTTCACAGAAGCAAGCTTTCAATTTCTTCCAAGAATAGGAATCGGACCAATAAGCCTGTGTCCCGGACATGAACCCCAGAGGAATTCGACGAGTCACAGGAATTAGAACAACGGCAAAAGTCTTGACAGAGCAGCGGAATGAGAACAGTATTTACGGTTGGAATGTGATCTACATGGACATTCAAACTTTCGGGGACACAGATATTTACAAGATCAGAAAGATAGACGCAGTTAGTACTATTGTTTCATCTGCAGTAATAGATGCGAGAGAAGCCTAATGTTGATATCCTTGAATCATCTGATCTACTCAACTTAGCCATTATTCTATTTTAAAATAGGTTCCTGTAATACTGCTAGTCATCTTTCTTCTGATAGCCAGCCTTGGTATTGAACGTGGACAACTGAGAGTGAACGTTCCGTATAATATCTGAAGGTACGTGATGGATTCGTTTTGAACTCTTGTCATGATATCTTGTTTCCTGTTCTCGTTCAACAACTAAGATACCAATTTACTGAAAGACAGATGCACACAAGAAGTTATTATTGAAATCATTGTCTTCTTTTCATAAGCTCAAGGTCACTCTAGTTACATTTATTCTCTCGTAACCTATGCAAGTATGCATGGTTATTAATTGCATACTACGCTTGTCCCATGTAACAATGCAGTACCAACTCAACCCGTGTGTGGTCCCCTTTAAGCTTGCGCCCCTTAAATATTTCCAATTTACTGGTCTCTTTCATTGCTGAGTTGTGAATTCACACATACACAGGTATATATAGATACATATAGATGTGTGTGAATTGACAACTGTGAAATGTATGTTGCATATTTGATAGAAAATCTACCAAGAGGTTCATGGGAAATTAAGCATTTGGAAATATAACCATTACGTGAGATCTTCTACACCACATGAAACATGTCTCTGTGTTCTCTCAATGAAATATTCAGTTGACTAGGAAATGGTTTCCAACCTGGCGTTCTACTATTATTAACATGACCACCATTCTAGTGCTTCTAGCGATACGTCATTTCTTTCATTTTAGAAAAAACAAAATATCTAGCCATCTTAAGCCACTACCTTGTAATTAAATTCCACAGCACATCTAAATGCTTGAAGAATCTCTCAGTGATTTCTTTTTCTAAAAATAGTGATTTCATTTGGAGCACATTTTTCAATCATCATTGTTTTGATTTTCGGTAATTATAATACTATTAACATAAGTCTGTTCCACCGACTGTTCTTACTTATTAGTTCTGCAATTTCTAAAGTATTCGTCTTAGAACTCAAATACAACGTAGTGGAAAGTGAGGTAGAACCGGGTACCTAAGGTTTGTTGGCTTACTGAAGTCAAGATTGTTTACAAAATGTAAAGAAAATCAGTACAATTATTGTGTATTTATTATGTTTAAGGCTGTAGCTAGAAAAAGGTCAACTAAGGTAGCTTCAAATGGTTTTAAAATTTAATTTGTTTAACGAAAAGGCTAATCATCCGGAATTACTCCACCAGTGTGGTGGGGTAAAACTTAGTGCATATGTTAATTATATGGAAAATGAGTAAATCCAACGGAAGACAACAAAAACATTTTCATTGTACGTGGTTAAATTCCAGGTTTATTGACAAAAATCGCATGTAAAACCATTGTCCTCTTCATCTTCACTACTGCAGGGATCATGGACTCAGCTGACACATTCTATCCACTGGATCTATCCATCCATATATAGCTATTAAAATATTTTTAATAAAATATAGTCTAAAGAGGTCCAGAGGTGCATTCATTACATATATGGTTTACAGTTACAAACCAAAATTATTTTAAAGGCCTATTTAATAATATTAGAACCGCCTTCTAGTGAATTCAACTCTCGAATAGAAAAGTAATTATAAATTTGTAGTGACACCTTTTCTCAATTGTTATTAAATATATTACAGTTTTTATGAGAGCTATGTAAGAATTAATAATATATTATTATAATTTTACGTTAATATTAAAAATATAAGGCTTTTACATAATGGAATACACGTAGGATAAAAGCGAGTGCTACCCGGTTCCACCCTGCATGAAAAACATATATTTGCCTTGTAAAGATTTATATTCATGTACGATGGTCACGCACATGATTATAATTATCAGTAGAAGATACCCGTGTGAATTCTGTAAACACTGCAAGTTTGAAGTTGATTTCTTTTGAAGTTTCGAAGGTACTAATGTTTTACCGCAACAATATGTAAATTTCCTGCAGAATGTTACTCGTTATTTAAAGCACTTGGATGCAACCTCCTGTATAACCTAGTCTCGGTCAAGACGCTTTTTGTTAGTCCGTGGAAAGATCTATAATTTTGTTATATGTAGCTAGCCTTGTACGTTGTCTATAACATGTATGATTTTGATTCTGATTGGTGGATTATTTACTTAACTATATCCAATCATGTAATCTTACGTGTGTAAAATATAATGTTAAAACTATATAAGTATGTGTATGTGCTGACAAAGAATACATGAATCCGCTCAAATTCCACTCGTTAATTACTGCAAAAGCATTGAACATCGATTTGGCAGCGTTTCCAACTGACAATAACACAGGTCTTAGAATCTCATTCAAAGATCATTTTAACAAATCTAAATTTACAACTATCTTCAAAAACTCAAATTTTGGTCAAAAAGCAAAAATAGAAATACTGTAAGAAAAAATCTGAACCACAGTTATTAAAAACTGTCCGTGTGTGTGGTAAGAAACATCCCCACCAATTCAACTATTGAAGACCTCAAAATACATCTAAAGGAAAAGATGCCCAATACAAACATAAGAATTTGGAAAGCAAAACCCCCTCTTCCACTAATCCAACTCTACACTAAGGATCCATCTTTAGTTAGTGGCCTGATCACCATCGGTTTCTTCTAAATCTACGGTAAGATTTTTTCCATGTCGTCGATGCTACAAATATCAAGAGCAAACATATTATCCTAATACAGTACATTGTTACAAATGCGGAAAATCTAATTTGAGTCATACCTGTAATGCGGTACCCAATCCTAATTACTGATCATCCTGTAAAAACAATAGGCACAGAACGGTTACTGCCATCTGTCCATTACGTCCAACAAAATCCAACCAGGAACTACCAAGAAGATCTATAGATCGCCTGTACTGAACATTCTCTAGGATCCGCTGAAACACACCTTACAGAAATATTCTGCCACACTGACGAGATGGGTATCTACAATTCTTTCACTGACTATTCCCGACAAACTCACCCAAAATCTACACACTGCTATAAACCTTGCCTCTGAAGAAATGTTGCAGTGTCAACTCAACATTCTTAAGTCATTTGATGGACACGTCTTCATTGGCAAAGAAGTATTTACTAAAAAAGAAAAAAATGAACAAAAATAAACCTGCATAGACAGACTCATGAAACGACACCAAATTGAAGACTCACTAAACAAACACAATTTTGATAAACCACAGGCTACGAAAAGTAAAATTACAATACTCATTATAAATTAAAATATATACCAATTAGATGCACGAATCCACAGATGGACGATATTCACACTTTTATTTCAGCAAACCTACTACACACGGACAAACTGATTTTGATGGACCGCAAATACCCATATCTCCTGCAATTTCAACCATTTCCTTCCATTTATCAACCTTATAATTGAAAACAACCTCCTGGCTCTTAACCAAATTTCGTTCAAAATTATTTTCTCATAGTAAGTTCCTTCAAATTAATTTGCTTTCCTCGTATTAAAATTGGAATACATTAATTAACCTTCAGCGGATTTCGCTGGAGTTTTGTTTTGGAAGATCGGTGTCTGATTTGGAGAGTTTGTATATTTTTGTTTATTCCTAACCAATTAAAACGCAAATCATTATTAAAGTCAAAGGACGAAAGAGGTCTAAGATGGCCAGAAGTCCCGCTTGCTGGCCCTGCAGGCCCTGTGTATTTTACTTTCCTGCCTGTAAATCTTCAGTTCCTGTAGTGGACTCACAGTTCGCACCCTTGAAGGACTTCCTAAATAGGCTATATAAGATATTTAAATATCTTGCTTATCATTTCTAAAGTAAGTATTATTAGTATTGTGCTATAAATATTTTCACATCCTTCTTTACCGGAGACGTTAGTCTAGTATTAGAGCTCTATAAGCATAAGGTTTTAGCTCTTAGTAGATAAAAGCAAGTTATATGAAGAAGACGATTGCCGAGCAACGTCCAGCTGAGGGCCGGAGATTAGAAGTAGTATTTGCAGCACTTATATTTACAGGATACTCGTAAATAAAGTGGCAGTTTTACATCGTAAGTCTGATTGGCGTAGCAAAGTCCTTTCCAGCCTAATCAAAAAGTGCCATACACAACCATTTAATGTAAAAGAAATCCTCATGAAATACGAAATACACATTAATATTTAGTTGTTCCAAAAGCAGAAAAAAAATTGAGACGAAAGCTCAGGCAAATTTATTGGATACCGGCGCTAAACGCATGCCTGAAACGAAGTAATGTAACGGCCGCTCCTTCTTCATCACTAGTTGAACTTTGTTCAGTTGTCACCCGCAAGAAAGTTGCACTATTCAAGTGGTAAACAAAGTTACCGGTTTCATCCGACTACCCAGTTCTACCACACTTTCCCCTGCACTCTCCATTAACTTATGGCTCTCTCCTTCCAGTTTTATCACAATCTCGCGAAAAAAAAGTACTAGTTGTCACTTATTATCCCACGATACAAAGAAGCAAACTTAACCAGTCTATGGAAAGTACCAGCTACATCCAGCCTGGGCCCAAATTTTGCAGGTCGCACTGCCTTTAATCTTGGGCTACATGTCTGCCAATTTTGGTCAAAATTCCAGAGTCAGCGGTCTGGTCAGTCGCTAGTTATTTCATGGTTTTGTCATACGCCTTTCGTACTAAATGGCAGCAGCTGAAAATAATAAATTAGCAGTTCTAAGGGAAATTGTTTCCAAATATTAAGCAAGTTCCATTTACTACGGTATATATCAAGTTGCAGAAATTGCGACATTTTAATGTTTGAGTGTTAGCGATTCGGCATTAATATCCAGGGCTTAGCTTCTTAATTTACAATTTCCTATACCTTCACTAAAAATTAAATGAAAACATGAATAGTTGTTCTATATTTCTTGTTTTAATTTCCATTTTTATTTTGCTTTCCTTAGTACATATCACCATTCACTTTATCTTTACATTTCTTCTTAATCAGTATTCAACACAATTTGCTTTAGTTTTCAACATCTAAGACAATAGTTTATTTAGTTTCCTCATATAAAGATGCATAGGAAATTCGTCATCACTCTAAATAGAGCTAGATCTGATTTCAACAGACTAAACAAACAAATGCTCAGTCTGGTAATTGTAGAATCTCCTATTGCACTCGTGGACAAATGGAACGTTTTCTTCATGTACTAGTTCACTGTAAAACTTATGAAGCCAATCGTAAAGAGTACTACAAAATACTACAGGTCAAAACTTGCTAAAACATTTGCTCCAAAACAACTGTTTAATCTATAAACAAACCACATTACTAGCTTATTTAAATTTTTAACTATTTTTATAAAAATAGGAAAGCAATTATAAAAGATCCAACGCAATTTCTATTGAATTTCCACAGTACAAACACAGAAGAATGTTCGGGTTATATCTGACCGATTTGCAAGGGTATTCACCTTACGGAAAACCTCTCCACCACCAGCGGTCGTATTTTATTGGCCCTTCAGCACTGTAGAATATCGCCTGTCATCAAAGTTTGCATTGAAGCAAATTCCGGTGGAGAACAGGCATGGAAATTTTGTTGCATTCTTCCTTGCAAGATTTCGGGAGACCAACCATGGTACGCTGACGGCGATGTTAGAGACGACTTTTGAACAGTCCAAATGCATGGAAACCCTTTGGGTTCCATTTGCTGGTCAAAATACAGAGATGTTCTGGCGGTATGATTTGAGGCATTGTTCATATAGATCCACACCTGGATTGAGTCCACTTCATACAATTGTTGGATGTCCGTCCGAAAGATAGGCTAGGTGTCATAATTGATTCATGGAAGTACTAACTTTTCCGATTTTGTTAACTTTGCGTATCAACTTACCCGCATAACTGAATCCCGTGACAACCATAAACCCACGTGGGAAACTATCCCGACAGTGTCGAACAAAGTTGCTGCTCCCCTTGACATCGATGTCAAGGTACGTAATTGCCTGAATATGACCACTAGCAGAGAGGTGGACGTATGCTTCATCCATTGTTGTGATTGTCTTCCATTTTGACCGTGCCATGTACTTCCCATGCAGTTTCGTGCATTTCGTCTTACGTTCTGCAATGTGGCGCCGTAGAAGGTCTTACGTATAGACTACACCTCATCCTGACACGCGTATGAATGGTTCTCTTCACAGCTGAAGGGGAAAAATGATATCTTTGGGCCAGATCAGATGGGATCAGTGGATTATTTTGGCACACCAAACAGCGAATCCACCGAAGCACTACGAGTGTGTTGACATACTTTCTTTGGAGCCCTTTTCCTGTTTTTTTACGTGAACGAATGTGTTGACAAGGGTTCCTGTTGTGTGTAACAGTCCACAATCGCTTCGCAGTAATCATTCCGAGCCTTAATCTATTCTCCCGACACTGTTTCGCTATGCGTGAGTACGAAAAACGAGCATGTAAAAAGGCCAAAACATACGCTTCCCAATAACGGTTGACTTTGGGCGCCATTTTGTGGCTATCACTAACGACACTCCCATACCTCCAAGTTCAGACACAGCACTGCTCACAACAGAAGACTCATAGTTACAACTTCACTCACCAGGTGGCAGTAGCGTTCCGAAATCGATTGGGTATAAACCGAATTACCTTTTGTGTAAGAGTTAACATGTAGAATCGCAGCGTTATAGGCTTAGGAAGTCATGTTCTGTATTTGTTTACGTCACTGAAAAGACTTTCAGATGTATTTGCTCAAAATCTACTAGTTATGTCCTGCAACTTACGTGTAATTTGTTTAAAATATTCTTGACCACAAATAAACACTATTTTCATAAAATCCAGATCCACTTTTTACGTCGATAGACATTTATCTAAAATCGTAAGTTCATCTTCCTGGAAAATAATAGTAACAGTAAAGTCTAGCTGATTCATGTTCTACAGGGTGATTCTCTCCCTAGAGACCCCAAACAATTGTAAATAAAAGTTATGCTATTGACATAAGGCTTCAAAATTTATATACGTTCACTTTCAACGTTGCAAAAAAGAACTAATCACATTCGATCCATATCCAAGCATACTTGAATGTGTTCTGCAAATTCCGGAATTTTTTCCTTAAAGTGCCGACATTAACGGCTTGAACCTCTTGACGTAAAACGTCTTCGAGTAGTTCGATTATACGGGGTTTATTTTTGTACACTCTGACCTTTAATAGGCACCAAGAAAACAAATCAGTAGGTGTAACATAGGGAGATCTGGTTAGCAAACAAAAGTTGTTTTAGGTACTAACTCACGCGACATTCGACTCAACTGTCTAGATGGAGACGCGGAAAAGGCAAATGGAAGCCCCTGGACGAGAGCATTAAGTCCCGGAGGACATCATGCTCTTTTGCATTGTTAACAGTATGTGTATCTAAAATTTCAAGCCATTATCTCGGAAACAAACTTTTTTATAAGCAATAGTTTGAAACCTCTAGCGAGAGAATCACTCTGTATCATCTACAAGAAATAATTTATGAAATGTACAAGCAGTTAATATGTAGTATTTCTCATCATACTGTTTACATTTTGTTTTGCTAATGATTTCGTTCTTTCTTTGCTTGATTTCTTCCTTCCACCTTTCCTTCATTTTCTCATTCGTTCGTTCACTCTTTATTTTTTTCTTTCTTCGTATTTAATTCTCTATTGTTATTTTGCTCTCATCAATTTCTTTCTCACCTTTTTATTTATAAATTACCTTCCTTTTTCCTCCTTGCTTTCCTTTCTACTTTCCTTTCCAATTCTTTCTGTTTTCTTCATTCTCCCTTCAATTTCTTTCCCCCTTTCTTGCTTCCCTTTACTCGTGTTTCCTTTCTTATTTGTATCTTTTCGTCCTTTTACTCTTTCCTGATTTCTTCCACCCTTCCTTATTTCTCTCACTTCTTTATTTCTTTACCATTTCCTCTTCTGTGCCTTTCTTCGTTGTCTTTTCTCTAAATTTATTTTTCTTCATTCCCTTTTCTATCTTCATTTTAACACTTTTCTGCCTTTTTTCTCTTATTTTCTTTTTTTCTTTTCTCTCTTTCGTCTAGTATTTTCAAAATATGTATAGCAAATGGCAACGATGTATTTTATGTGTCTAACAATGATCATTGACAAACTATGTAGAATAAAACATTTTCTATTTAAATCAATTGTTGTCAATATAAAGAAACCCTGACACCGGTTGTGAGTATGTTTCTCGTCTAATGTTCTTAGTTTTGTAATTGGTAGAATTATATTAATATTGTTTGGATCTTAATTATATTACCCAATATTTAACCTCTACAACATTTATATTTTGATGTAAGTGACCCATGAGCAGGTCATGTCCTTGATTAAATGCAATCCAATCAGCAGATCTGTCATCAGGCTGCATAAGACCAGAGAATCTGCTTGGTATCCTTGTAGTTAGAAAAAAGTTTCCACCCACAGTACACAGTGTCACAGTAATATGAAAGATGGTAAAATTTCTTACAGACTGTGCACGTAATAGGAAAACAACTAAGCCTTGTCAGATATTTGGCAATGATCTATACCCTTCCTACCCAATCTAATTACATATATTACCGTGATTCCCAAATTGTGCAGTAGGAACCTCCTTGGGAATGGGAGTTGAAGACATCTAAAAATATCAAAATCTGTTCAAGAGCTCTAAATACGAATGACTTATACTATATCCAGCAGTGTGTAGTAGATATTCCAAACTCATGTCCACATTTGTTTCACAGACTTTTCCAATTTTCAGTTGATATACCGTTGGTTTCTTTTTGGAAGGTACCGTGTTCGATCCCAGCGTTCTGCCATCCTGGCTTAGGTTTCCCACAAGATTTCCTCAGCCACGCCAGGCATGATACCTGCCAAACCACACCCTGAACAAATTTCTTCCCAAATTTTGTTCTCAGTCTTATCCCGATCTGGTCATATTTGCTTTAGGGTTCTAAATTAATTCAAATTTGAATTAATCTTTCATGTTCATCATGTTTCTTAGGTTGCATCACAAAGCAAGACCTCTGCGTAGCCGTAACAGAATTACATATATCTCGCCTAAAATTTTCATTAAAATGATGTTTCAAGCACGCATACTTCGTCATCTCCGCAAGTTCTTACCATAGACACTTGGACATTGTGTTCCTGTACTGCTAGAGCTGTGGTCTCGTTCATCATTTCAAATTTGCTTGTATTTTAGAAAAGGGTTGAAAAAGTAGGGCCTTCATTTCAACTTTTCTAGGGGCAGGGCTAAAATTTATTAAGTTAGTGTGTGTGCGAGCGCTCGTTATGTTACCACCAACGTTTTTGTATTAACCACATTTGCACAAGTGTCGCTAATATATTACGAACATAGTACACAGTATATCGCATTGATATCGTACATTAAGATATTGACGTTGATATTATTGCATAGCGCACTATCTGTCTATTTTATTGTTTAATGTGAGACGCGGAGCCCGACCCCTCCATTTAAACACATTTTAATTCCCTCACTTACAAAATAAATTAGTAAGGTCCTCCCCCATTCACTGTATTCTTTTTATGTGCCTATATGTCACTGAAATCTATTTATCTATCTAGTACATAATTGCTGACTTTTGATAACAAACTTGATAGTTGCAAATACTCTGAAAAGCCGCTACAGATACCCGTTTCAGCTGGTAACACATACAAAATATTGAGCTCTGCTTTTCATGATCTTACCTGACTTTCTTGTGTACTACGTACCTATACCTTAATATAATAAAAGTATGTTTAAGAATTGATTCCAAAACATTGTTTTGATCTATATAAGAAACTAAGTTCCTTTAATAACTTAATTTTATCCTAAGTGTCTCCTAAGGTAAGCTAAGGGAAGGATGTAATCCTGGCATTAGTTGTAAGGTACCAGTACGAGCGCAGCATTCGCTTTAAATCACTGGAAAATAAACAGGTATAAATTCACTGAAGGTGATCTGGCCCAGGATTTGAGTTTAAAAGTCTCAACTATTTCGAAGCTATTGCAACGGTAGCACCATTGTTTAGAACGTTCACGAATGATAAGACACTTCGGATAGCCGCTCTCCTTCTGTGTCCGTAGTCACGACTTTAATCTCCGGCAAGGTCCATTGAAGAAAGTGGTTCAGAGCCACTGTAGATCTTTTTCTTGAAAGCTCACCAGCCCATTAAGGACGTAAATAACAATTCAATAATCCCGTTTGGTGAGATAGTAAGATCAAATTATTCTGATTTGATCCTCGCTCAGAATTCTATTTTTGACCCCAAGTTATGTCCACAGCAAAGAATAAACTTGATAAAGTGGATAATTTCTTTCAGGAAC
>JAGDQP010008506.1:47209-58429 GCA_022664845.1 Lepisma saccharinum
AACGACTATTCTACAGCGTTTAAGAGAACACTAACCTCTACGATCAGTGTCTATTATGACGGTTTCTAATGTAACATAGCAAATATTTACATAACATCCTGTTACTATTAATAATTTATTCTCCATTGGTAAGCATATGCGGTCTAAGCCTTCACTAGTTGAAGGATATCAACGGCCGGACTTTCTTCTGGGTAAGGATGGGTAAAATAGTAGTCTAACATTCCTCTTGCGAGACTTAGGAAAGCCTGCTTCAGTAATTGCAGTTATAAGCAGACTTGGAGGTGAATGTTTCCTCAGACAGACGGGCCTGAGTCAAATAAAGCTTTCATCTAACGGTTGCGACCTACTTAACTGTAAGACAACCACGTAATACACTTTATCTGATAGTAGCAGAAGTGTTCTTTTCGAACTGAATTAAATCTGCAGACCAGTTTGTATTTATAGCATGTTTAATTTATCTAGAAGTTCTATTAGTAAGAAACAACTCTCTAACTTTTTTGTTAATGTATTTAACAGTGTAAGTGATATTACTTTTGAGTTCAGTGGTTCACTATTACATCCGAGATGTTTCGGACTTATATCAATTTTTGCAGCGGGGGATAGAACAATGGCATTCATAATGACACTATAGTAAGATATTTGCAGTAACTATTGGTACATATTTACCAAGACAAGGGTATATGTGGACGAATACAAGGTGAGAGAAATGTCGCTGGCCTCCTTCCAAATTTAACAGAAAATAAGTTTGCTTATTAGGTCAAGCAAATAGACGTACCTGGAAAACACTACAAGAGTTTTGAAAATTGGCAGTTTAAAGCAGTTTCATGTACTGAGTAACGTACTGAATTCCAGACCTTGATGTGTTGCCGCTCGCTCCGCTGGCACTGAAAATACTATATTTAGTAATATCTGCTTTTCAGTGTCTCTAAGGGAAAACGATCCCTTATCAATTGATGAGAGCTCAAAAGTTTAGAGCGCATTTTTACTTTGTTAAATAAAGGGTGTCTTGAAAAACCGGGAAATTCTGAAATGGGTATAGAGAAGGTAATAAATAGCTAAAAGATATTTAACCAAGGCAAGGAATTGCACAGAGGAAATTACTACATACATAGATATGAGAAATAAATACTACCCAACAGATGAGTAGGTACATGCCTTAAAGATGAAGTCTGGTAGATGACCACCATTTTTCGCAAACATTCCTGCAATTATCGAGGTACATGCTGAATAATTCGACGTAGCATGTCCACAGGAATTTGCGAGTTACTTACGGACGTTCTTTTCAGTTGTTGGGTTGTAACAGGTCAACTATGGAGCACCCTACATTTAATATGACGCCACATGAAAAAGCAGACTGTCAAGTCAGAGGATCCTGTATCGGGAAATTACTCGGTGTCTAATCAACTTTCGTCAAACTATCATGGAGTTGAGTGAAGTATGAGACCTTGCCTCGTCTTGGTGAAAGCAGCGATTATCACGGATGTGAGGAAAGCGATTCAGTTCGCGCATAAAATGTGCACCACGATTAGGTGTTAACGTCACCGCGAACCCATCGTCATCTAAAAGTATATGGGCCCATTATGCTACACGATGGAACAGGACATCACACGGTCACTTGGTGCTGTATAAAGGAACTTCGTATAACTAATGCGGATTCTACTTGGCCCAATAACGAAAATCGTGCTTATTTACGAGGTAGATGTGGGCTTTGTCCGACATTTGCAGTTTCTTCATGAAATTGTCATCCTCGTTCACCTTGGCCATCAGCCGCTCTCAAATTATCTATGCTGTAGGTGATCATCGGGTTTCAGGTACTGAACTTTCAGCAGCTTGTAGGGATGGAACTTTAAATCTTACATCAATATTTGGTGCGCGCCTGACTGATGTAGCCATAGAAATGCAGACCATTGCATGGGTGGATGAAACTTGTCGATACCGTGCTGGATTAAAATGGCATCGAAATTCGCTACGATCGGCCACCACACGGTCATTGTTCTTATAATATGTTTTTCTCAGCAAATCCACAGTGCGCACCACTCCATTCCTTTACGATAATTATGTTGCAATAATGTATCGTACGTTATTGTATGTTGCGCAGCGCCATCATGTCGGAACGAGCGGCATCGCACAACTGTCACAGAATCAGTATGTCACGCAGGATATGAAACTGTACTAAATAGCCAGTACGCGAAAGTATTGCACCTAAGAAATACTGAAAACGAAATATTGTTTTACAAAACGTATTTCGGGCCTTTCAATATGGTCACAAATTTAATATATTACTCAGTACACGAAACTGT
The DNA here is from genome assembly GCA_022664845.1 of Lepisma saccharinum. Classification (NCBI taxonomy): domain Eukaryota; kingdom Metazoa; phylum Arthropoda; class Insecta; order Zygentoma; family Lepismatidae; genus Lepisma; species Lepisma saccharinum. Next base: position 49,510 of record JAGDQP010008506.1, read on the forward strand.
GTCAAACTGCCAATTTTCAAAACTCTTGAATTTTTTTGTAGATAAAACTACAGTACATGTTGCTTGGATTATTTCCTTTCTTCTACATTTCTTTGCAAGGTTTGTTGGAATGGAAACCATGATTTTCTATACATGATTCACATAATTTGGGCACTGATTCACAGATGACACAACGTAATGTTTTTATTCAAGTTCTGGAACAACTGTTCGATCAACTGTTACAAGTGAGTCAAATCACGTAGTTCCATAGCAAAACCGTCATCTCTCACAACACTCCCAAGCAAAAGTTCACATGGTATTAGGTTGCATGACCTCGGTGGCCCTTTCGTTGTACCGAGACAGCCAGTTCATTTCTAGAATTGTGCGTTTAAGAATACTATAATGTTACAGTGCTGCATTCTTCGGAAAAACGAGGAAAAATTCCTCACCTCTTATGATATTTCAAGATATCATTTGCTGGTAACGGTTCCCCCCAAAAGGTATGGTCCGATCATACTTCCATTCCAAAAGGCACACACAATTCTTTTAATATGGATTCTTAAGTCTTCTCTGATAATTTCAGGTGGTTTTCACTAGCTTATTAAATATAATTGTGGCGGTTTACACGGTGTTCCAGTTAAACTATGCTTCATCGGCCCATAAGATGATTTTCCAAAAGTCAGGATCAGCTTCGTGAAGCACGAAGAACCATTCGCAGTTTTCCAGAAAAGAGTGCGATCATCTTATATAGCGCTTTCAAAAAAAATATCAAAATGGTCTTACAAGGTGCATTCACGAAGTACCTCAACAGATAGTTGTTTCATATTGAACAAAATGCAAAGTTCTACTAGTATTAGTGTATAATGTATTTATTTTAGTGGCCCGTGGCGGTAATTTGCGTATTTATGAGTCTTCAAAAATGAGTGATTCCCTCGTGATGGATCGGACACAGTGAAACATAGACAAAACTCACCAATGAAAGAATCATTTGAATTCTGACACCACTATTACAAAGAATGTAATTTACACTTACAAGATTGGTTCAAGACTCATAAATACGTATAAGTACCGTTATGGGCAACTCAAAGTAATACCATAAACACTGTGTGCAGTAATACACAATATGTTACCAATCCCCGTCAGACATTTAGCGAATGAACATTGAGCAACACCCGTTATGTCTCTTTTTTGATATTGCAAGGAAATGAAAAAGTTAAAAATAAAATTGATTGAAAAAAATAAAATAAACCTGGATAAGATTTTTTGTTACAGCGGTGTCATAACTCAAATTATTTTTTCATTGGAGATATTTGTTTATGTTTGAATGTGTCCTAGCGGAACAACCGTTATCCTGGAATCCCTTACTTATGAGGACTTATAAATAAACAAATTACCGCTATGGGCCGCTAAAATTAATAACCAACAGAACTTTGCATTTTGTTCAATGTGAAACCAATAGTTGTCAGGCACTTCGTGTCAGTATCAGATCGTGTAACATTATTTTAAAAGTGTAACATTATTTTAATGATTAACCTTGAATTCGAGAGTCCTCTTTCTGGAGAACTTATTGGATAACGCTCAGCAACAACATGTGCAGTTTCACTCTTTTTTATCGTTCATAAAGCTGAAAACTGAAAACGAACTTTCGGATAAACCGACTTTTACCTCATCTTGTATTCTATCCCAGATTAATTATGGTATTTGAACATAGGTTCTTATACAGTTTATAAAATATACGTTAAGTTCTATGCTAATAAATATATTTATCACGTTTGTGTTTACAACATATTTCTCGTAACATTTCAGGTCGACTTCATAGACTGGTTGTCTCTTTGATTCGTAGGAACATGGGAAGTCAAAATGGATGAAACTGCGAAAAACAAGTCGCATTGGATCCTTATTATGTCACACAATGTCCGTCCAGAATATGAACCGTTGGTCCTTGCAAGACCTGCGCCCACTTCTAACGGAAGTTATGGTTTTGTCCATTTGTATCTTTTGTAGAAGAACTCTTAGCACAGTGTCATCCTAAACAAGTTAACCTCTGTTCTCTACATGTTTCGTTGGAACTTTGAACGATACTGGGAGCCAATCCAACTGACATTGCAATCACTGAAATAGTCTACAAAATTCAGTTTCACTCTTTTAACATCTATAAATATGTATGAGCTTTGGTGCCTGCCATTACCACCACTACTGCAACAATCCTTCTTTTCATACTTCTTCAAATTTCCCATCTTCTGTCTTCTCATTCTGGCTATCTACTTCTCAGGGTTCTTCTTCTTCTTCTAGTACTACGAGTATTATTACTATTAAGTAATAGTACTACGGGTATACTTCTATTATTTCTACTACTTTTTCTCCTTGTTCCGCTTCTATTACTACTATTACTAGATTTTCAACAGTAATACTAAGAATACTTCTCTTCTACTTCCTTCTCTGCTACTACTACTACTACTACTACTGCTGCTGCTGCTGCTGCTGCTACTACTACTATTACCCTTTCTGCTTTTGCTATTGTTAGTACAAAGACTACCACTACCTTTTCACAATTAGTAGTGGTAATGCTGAAGTTGAAAGTGGACGTAGCATATAGGAGTGAAATAAATCAGAACAATGTTGAGAAGGAAGGCATAAGACGTTCAGTAGTTCATCTCACTCCATCAGAGGACAAGAGAAATAGAAGATTTGAAGCTGAGGGATACACGACAGCTGCTATTTACACGTTATCTTCTCGGACACAAGGAAGTCTTATGGGTTTTATTAAGAACCTGGACAGTGGTTGCATTGGATCTATTTTCTTGGCTACTACTATGCAAAATAAGAACTGTAATCGGTGATAAGTGTAAAGCCTAGATCAACGGGTAGTGTTTGATCGTCTTTTTGTGTCATTGTAGAGTGTAATGAACTCACCTAGACTTTTTGATTTTGTGATATAAGTGAAATGCTTGAAGGATGGTTTCTTCAGTCATAATAAACACCATTCTGTGGTTACAACTTAAGAATTGTAATTGATCATCGGGTGACTGAATCGTTTACTGAGAACGACGATGTCATATGAGATAGCTGATTGATTTTTCATCCATGATTGTAATAAGTAAATTAATACATATGTACTTGAATTTTGTCCACATGTATGAGAGATGGAAAAGGGACAACAACTGTAATTTCACATTCAAGTAATAGTAGGTAATAAGCTTACGTTGAAGTTTGGGAATTTAAAAATCCTCTCATGGCATCCAGTCGAAGATCGTCTGAAAGGCAACTGCAAGTATTGAATACCCTTTACATTCAACAATATCCTGAAATACTTCACAAAATATAACATAGTTTTTCAGTGTTATAATTATTCCGTAGCCATTTCTTCGTAATCAAACAATATGAGTTCTTCAACTGTTACTTCCGCGTGACCAGCTAAAGATGAGTTCTTCAACTGTTACTTCCGCGTGACCAGCTAAAGAATTATTTGAAATGTCTCCTTTTCTCTCATCTTTCTTCAAGTCAACTTCTAATAGTTCTATGTTCATCCTAGTACTACAAGTGTGAATACTATTAAGTAGCAGAACTATGGGTACAGTTTGTATATTTCTACTCTTTCTATAATTCTACAACTTCTGTTACTACTTTTACTACTCCTGCTGGTGCTACTACTACCACTACCAACAATGGTAGTATTAATATGGAAGTTGCAAGGAGATGTGTCATCCAAGAAGAAATTGGAGAACGTGAAGCTTATGGTAATTTTGAGCTTATGGGACAGCTCTGTTATCGTAAGAGCTGATGAGGGAGAATTAAAAGGAAAAATGTTATTGCAATTAGGCTTAGAATGTTAATTTATGAAAATGCTATTGTGCCTACCGCTTCTATACATGTGGAAGAGGATCCATTTTATTCCATTGTCGTAAAATGTTGTAAATCTTCTAATAAGCTCAACAATATTGTATTATCTTACAAAAAGGTGTTTAATTTAAACTCAACCCTCCAAAATTACAAAAAAAGAAATGTCTTAGTGCAAGAAAGAGACCACATGGAAATATTGTTTGAATTGATTAAGTATTGTCTTTGCTCCTTTGTCCTTTTTCAATTACTACAATTCAATATTTTTTTAAGCTGTTCCTGTAAATTTCGAATGTTTTTAGAGATGAGTGAATATCAACCATAAAATTACCAGTTCAGTTCAGTTCTGATTCAAATAAAGCTGCTTTTTAATGGTGATTTTATTATTAGATAAATTGTCGCCCGCCAGACGAAGAATCGTAATATCACGAAGCGATATAATTTTTACAGCGTATTCGTTGGAAATGTGGTATGTGCTCTTCACAGAGTTTTCACGTTTGCTGCATTCGTAGAATATTGAGTGCTCGTCAGCAAGGACGTCGCCAGGAATCTTACTGGGGGGGGGGGGGCAATATTAAGTGAACATAATATGAAGGGGAGCAAGTTATACTCATTTATGTATTTATTAGATACAATTACGGAACGTTTATTAGACTACAGTTTACTATTTTCTTAAGATAAGATAAAATTAATTATTTATGGTTGTACAGTTTTACTTAGCATCATTTCCTGGTTAATCACGGTTTTCTCCTTCTAGTAGTATTATCGTTTGTAATAGCAAAGCAAGAAAGTACACAGCTAGAAATTGCTTTGTTAACACTTTTTAGTATCATTTGTTTGTGTTAAATCAACACAACAAAATGGTTTTGGTGATTTGACACAATAGATGTGCTTTAAATGCTGATTCAACACAATCTTATTATCATTTCTTCGTTCATTATCATCGTGTTGAATCACCAAAATCACACAACAAACGGTGTTAACAAGAAATGGTGGTGGTCTCCTTAGTACACAGAAAAGTGTTTAATTAACAGAGTCATATTTTGCAGTGTACCAAATTCGCCATTTATGGAAAGGTGAAAATTCCTAGGCACTTACAGATACTTCCCCGAAACCTTATTTCCTTCCTATTTTCTAGGAGAGAACTTGCTAATAGTTTGCTGAATGATATAAAATAATTTCAAACATAAAAAAATTGAAATCACCATAATTTTCAAATTAATGGAATCTGAACTCAGAACACAGTACATTTTTTTTAACAGTGACTTCTCAGTAACGGCGGACAATAACATGTTTGAATAGTCAGATCATCAAATGCCTGGCATTTTAGAGCTCGTTGTTCATTACAATAGAAATTAATGTGGTGTAATTAGATAATTTTAAGTCACAAAAACCGAGATGGCATAACATTATCAGATATAGAGGATATTCAATAATTCAGGCAAATTAAAAACGGTGAATAATAGCACTTTTATCAAATCTTATGTTGGATGTCGAAGATTACAGAAAGAATTTTAACGAACATTAATAGATAATTTATGTGTAAGAATTCCTATCCAAGAAAAGGTTTGCTACGTAAACTTTCTGTTCTGCATTCTCACAGCATCATCCATTCTCTTTGAGCCGAAATATTCTAAAGATCTTTCAAAAATTCAAATTCAGATTCGCTTTTAGGGTCCTTGGTAATCAGGAGGCTCATTTTTTATTTTAGAAAATATAGTAAAAATAATGGACAAATCGCAATCAACAATGGCATTTTAGAAACTGGGTTGGATAATTCTTAAGAATATCTATCAAATGAAGTAATCCATAATTTGAAAATATTTGGTATTGATGAGAAATTTGAGGTCCTGGTCTATGCCGGCTTACGTTAGTGACTTTCAGATATCTTGGATAAAATAATTATTTTCGAATTTTTGATTTCATATATTGAAATAATTATGATTTAGGAAATGTAACAGGAGAATCCCAGATAGCTTGTTATGGAATACATGCAGTGAAAAGCATAAAAACATACATCAAATATGTAAAAATAGAATAGTAGTTTGTATAAAATCTAAAATCCAGGGTGGGGGGCAAGTGCCTACCTTGTCCCTACCTGCCGACGCCCTTGCTCTTCAGATAATTGAAATGAAAAGGCTTTAAATAGCTATTAAGGATTCAATGCATGAAAATTTGTACGTTTTGATTTGGGAAATAAGACTAAGGAGTTTCTTGAAATAAGACAACTTCACCATTATCTATTATTACGAAACGTAGAGTTTTCCATTTCAATATGAAAACCTGGACACCGCTGGAACAAGAATAAACCATAGAAGTAAAATTGGAACAAGGTCTATTTTCCAGAGTGGCTACTATATTCGATTCTTGCGTCCAAGTGAATGGCCTATCTTTGGATGATGAGGATTTTATAATCAGAAAAGAATATCACCCTCGCATTAAGATTTCTTAATATAAAGTAAACAACAAGAACTTTTTCATTCATTATTAAATTAGACTGTTTTCATTGATTTCTGGCTAGACACTTATTTTTTTTTTTAATTTCCTTGAATATAATGTTGTCATACAAAGGTATTTCTAATTGGTAGTCTACGGACGTGTTCAATAGAATTTGAATATCATTTATGGCCTTCAGTCAACTATGGCTGAGGGCGAAATAGGGGTGGGGTGAGACTATAGGAAAGAAGTCCATGAAAGCCTTTTTGCAGTACCATACCAGTATTAACACTGTGTTGTTGAGGATAACCTCGTTAAGCCAAGTCAGGATGGCCACCGCGGGGATTAAACCCATGACCTACAGAATACGAAGTCATGGCTGCTCGGTGCATGTTGGATACAATGTATGGGAAAGAACTATTTTATTATTTCACACAAAACATGAAGTCATCGCTGAATTAAATTGATATATTCATTATCACATAAGGGAGAGAAAATCTGCTCTTTCAAGCAAATGTCATGGAGGGGATGACATTGTAAAAATATTTTATGAAGTAGTCGAAATACTTCCATTACTTTTTCAAATATTTTAGTCATGTTATATATAATGTAGCTGCAAAGTTTCACATTTCGTTATCTTAATATAAGGTCATCCATCCATCTTGCTCCCAAAATTAATGAGTATTTTGCACTGAAGTGTGGGGTCAAACTCACATTTTAATATGTTAGTTTAAAGACCGATATATCCATTGTGTAAACATGTAGCTTCATGTACTTCTCTCAGTACGAGCATGGATATTTAATATTATATTTGAGGAAAATTTTCCTATTCTTTTTCATTTAATTAATCCACAATGGCTCCTAGACCAAAATGTGTGTCATCTTCCCTCTATGCACTGTACAGTATACATAGAACCGAAACAAGGTACTACTATTATTCCTCCTCAAAAAACAAAGTTTCCATATGTTTTCTCTTTTATGTCTTAAAACATATCATATCAAAGTGATAATACTTATATGTACAAGTTCATCGTCTTTCATAAAAGTTACGAGGAGTTATTATGAAGACTTCTTAATTTTTGTTGAGGTGTATCAATCACTTTGTACATTAACTGTATATATTCGTACACAGAAAAGCATTCTGTAACCCAATTGCTAGAAAATTCCTAGAAAATAATTGCTTAGCCTTAATAAGATACATCGTCTTATTTGGCTCACTTACTAATTTATAGGAAACGAGGGTTTTGTTATCTTTTAACAAAGAACTTCCTGTTATTATTGGCTGATGATCTGTAAACAAATGAAACTTTGATCTTGTTGAGACGGAAAGCGTCATCCGGTTAATACTTAGTTCTCTCGTCTCTCTGGTTTGTCCACTGACTTTCTCTTTAACAATTTTTCACTATTTAAATGAATAAAGTACGTGTTAAAAGTGAAGGAAAAATGTGAAAATGAAATATATTTAGCAAAGAGGCTGCGCTATAAATAGTTGAAATGGTAGTGGAGCGGTGACGTGAGTACATGTCCTCTGCGGTCTTATCTCGTGTGTTGCAGGTTTCTCTGTTTCCGGCGATCTCGTCAAACTTTCATAAGACATAAAAGGTTCAGGAAGCGCTCACGTTGGTATCTCTGAAAGGTGTATTTCCTTCTCTAAGTTCCTACAGAGTACATGATACATGTCACACACACGCACACACTGATGACTCTCTTTGGTTCTCTTTCAATGATTCTTCCGCTCTCTCGAACCTCTCTGACTCCTTTTGTCTACACATTGACATACATAGAGATACATCTTCTTATTCTTTGACCTGTTGTATTCCCTCTGTTGCCTACTGATAAAACTTCAGATGTACCTACATAGAGAGCATTTGTAAAAAAAATAATAAGTAAATTGGACTTGTACTCATTTTCCTAACAAGCAAATAATACTTCATTATGATATCATGTAACTGAGTGTGGTGAATCAGTGAGAGCGTGTTCGTTCAGTTTAAGAAATCGTATTCTTATTTCAACATTTTGTAATAACTTTGTTTCCTAATCTTTTGGATGTTTTAGAAGAAATAAAATACAATTTGAATTTGAAATTAAATGTTGTACTTTAATTTATAGTTTGTTTTTATGCCTCACTGTCTCTGATATTGACTTAGGTTTTCGAGGCTTGTCTTCACTTTCACTAGCTAAATGCCGGAATTGTACCTCAATTAATACCTCTACCATCGCTCTACCTTCCCCTCCACTTGGTACCTCTACGATCCCCATATCCGGAAAGCTGATCACGGAGGGATAGGTATCATCCTTCAAATGTGACGAAAGGCTAAAATAGGCTGTTCAACCAGAAAAGTTATGTAAATAAATATCATTTAACATTTAATTTCTTTTATTTTTTAATTGATAGAACCCTATATCCGTGGATGCACGTTCAAGTTCTGTGCCTTTATAATGAAATAAGTGACATGGGTCCCACATTAAAAATGCTGCATGTCACGCCCTTAGGAACTTTTATATATTTGTTTGGGAAAATTTCAAGAGAACAATAAGTTTAATTAATTTAATATTGAATTAATTTACTCTATTTGTTATTTCATTTTGGTGCATCGACTTAACAGTTGATGCACACCTATTCTTAAATGGACATTTATAATGCTTTTAAGTTCTATAGCGACATTCT
>JAGDQP010008507.1:0-32700 GCA_022664845.1 Lepisma saccharinum
GAGTCACACAAAGAGCAATGGAGAGGTGCATGCTAGGAATAACCAGGAGGGACAGGAAGAGAAATGAATGGATTCGCGCACAAACAAAGGTAGAGGATGTAATCAAGACTGCGAAGAAGATGAAGTGGAGATGGGCCGGCCACATAGCTAGACGAACAGATGGAAGGTGGACGACAAATGTACTACAGTGGATTCCTAGAGAAAAGAAACGACCGAGACGACGTCCAAATGTAAGATGGGTAGATGAAATCAAGCGTTTTTCAGGAGCTACATGGATGAGGATATCAGCAGACCGAGATATGTGGAAAGAAAAGGGGGAGGCCTTCATCCAGCAGTGGATAGAAAACGGCTGAATATGATGATGATGATGATGATATATATATATATATATATATAAATCACAGCCATATTCAATCCACTAGTGGATGAGGCCTCTCCCCGAAGGGGGGGGGATATATATATATATATGTGTGTATGTTTGTGTGTGTGTGTGTAGAGAAATTAAAAATAAGACATATGAAATTGTTAGTAGATATTATGTAGACTTGATTAGTGAAAATTCTTTTACTGAAACAGGTATACTATTGGACTAATAGAGAACTCTTTAAGATTTCATGATTCTGCAGAAACATCTAAAAGTTCAGCTCTTCTGGACTCGGAACAGTCAAATAATTCAAATGCTCAATATTGTGTTGACCTGCTGGAGCACCTGACATATTGGGCTGATCTAGCACTTGAGCAGATGTACATACTTGAGTCGCACATCGACAATGAATACAGGTTTCAGGAGGATTAGTGCCACAATTCTCATTATTACTTACATTAGGAGAATTTCGGTCTCTAAAATTCTACTGAGAATTTTTTTGTCTACCGGTCATGCACTATTACTAGAAGTACAGCTATAGACAAAAGTTTTGTCGCATGTCTTTATAGAATATTTCCCAATTTCGCATGGATTTCCCACACGAAGGAAAATTTCCCGCAGTAGAGGGAAGTTCCTTCGCGCTAATCATAATCCGGCAATAAAACACAGAGCGGTTGAATTACGATGGACATTGCAATTGTGTTCATAAATAAATGTGGAATTAAAAGCTAAAACAAGATTTTAAAATAGCAATAATTCTTAAGTAAACACGGAATGTGGTAATATTTCTGTAAGACACAGAATGTCTTACGGTAAAAGCAAATAAAATGAGACCGAAGAGACTATTTAATAGGCTGGCTGAGTGGTTATCGTGTAGAGACTGTAATAAAATTTAATTTTGTCACGGGTTCAAATTCTGGTCATCGGTAATATTTTTTAATCGTAGATTAATATTGATAATCTTCACTTTCATTATTCGTCGTTTGGTGTTTAATCCAGGCGTGATATTTTTTTTAACGTTTTACCATCAATTCAACAAACTTTGCAAGATACTTTTCACTATTATTAGTAAGAAAAGATATTTTTAAAATTGAAATAAAATATAGAAAACTGACAACAAGGAATATGTTTAAAGCATTCAAGAATAAAACAATTTACTGATAATTATTCTTAATTGAACAATAGCTGTTATTGCCCCTACTCTATCGATAATAATAGAAATGAAAATCATTGCTTTACTACGTATGGCTAGGTCACCTATCAGCTACTGCATGCTATTGGCTGGTGGTAGTAATGCATGTTGGGGTGAAACTAGGCTTCTCCAACCCGGAATAGGGGTGTTTTCAGGTTTAAGGTACGGAATAAGGTTCAGCTCTTAAACTGAAACCTACATTTTATCCAGGAGAATGGGTAAATCAGGAAACTATTCAGCTACCAAAATGACCTATGGAGGCACATTTTACATTTTACGCTTATTATATAAACTAAAGAACAAAAATATAATAACAAAACAAGAGATGAGAGATATTTACATACTTAATATTAACCTATCCTATAGCAAGTTTCACAGCTAATCCTACATCAAAGATTTCGAACGTGACTTGAAGAGCCTTACTTGTCTGTAACAAGGAGAACTATATATTTCCAGCAATTCAATGAATGTCTGTTAGCAAGACAACTACCTAAAACGGGAAGCCGAGTCTGCAACAGGAATTCTTAAGGTTTCTAGCGAGTTTCGAAATAATAAGACATGACTAGTTGAGAAGGAGTTGGATCACAACACTTTACAAATTCAAAGAACTTACTAACCTGTTATATAGCCATTATAGTGGCGGTCTTCTAGCACACGGGCAGGATTCGGGGACACTAAAGAGGGTGTTTAAGGGGAAGATTCATTTTATACTCGGTAAACGAGGTAAGGCAAAACATCGGGTCTGACTGATATGTTACGCAATGTCTGCTTTCATCCGCAAAACATGGCCAAATATGGGCATGGATTACGGTCAGCTGCATGAATAATCGTTGTTGCTGCGTGAACTTTCCCAAGTCTCACACACATCATTTCCTGGGTTGACCACAAGTGGCATGAGTTGTCTGTTGTCATTACGACCACGTCTTAACAGCTACAACTCATCCAAATGCGTCAAATAATATTTCTTCTCTAAAACGTTTAAACGGAGATTTTTCAATAAACAAAAATGGGTTTGGGGAACTTTATTGAAGGAAATTGGGAATGGGTTTCGGGACTTCAAATGGAAAGCATAAGTAGCAACAGCAAGCAGAGAATGCTGCTGGAAGTTCAAATTTGATTCCCATCGTTGGGATTAAATGCTGCTGGTAGCTATAATACAGAGTGATCTATATAAATCTTTACAACATCATTAACTTGTTTATTACTTACTTCTTCTGGAAGTGACAGTAAATTTTAAAATGCATTATATTGTAGAATGGGCTCCAGCAGAATTAGCTTAGTTGCTCTAAATGAAATTGAAAAACACCTTTCGTCCATGATTGCCTAATGTTAAAAGGTTAAACCGTCACGGCATATGTAAAAATCACTTTTTAATGTGACATAGGCTTTACTATTTCTACTACTACGTACTACTTCTACGGCTACCAATACTTTTTCCGCTGACTACTACTTCTATTTCAATACTATTTCAAATTCCACAAATACTACGAGTAGTAATGCTAATCCTACTAAAATTACTACTTCTGTAATATGTCGAAAGTCGGTGAAATGGTAAACGCGGAAAGCCAATTGTTTCTATTTCCGTGAAGTCCCTAAAACTTGGAGAAAGCGTATAATGAAAGAAGAACCTAACCTTACTTGTATTAGCTTTGTCCGTGAATTTTGTAAAATCATGAAGAATGCAAAAAATAAACTTTCCAAGCTTTTTCTGTAAATGTAGAATCTTGAAAAAAGGAGCAATTATTTAAAAATAGAAAGGAGAAGTAAGAAATATAACCACCCTAGAATCAAAAAAGTTTCTGCGAAGCGCGAAACACATGGTGGTATGTGGGGCCTAAGCCACGAGAATAATGGGATGGATGGGGTCCTAGCCAAAGTTCGTCAATTTTTGACAGATTCTGACAGCAGCATGTGGCCTTCCGTTATCATGGTGGATGATGACTCCTTCGCGATTACGATGTTTCAGCGCTTCAATCGCAATGCGGTTCGCAGTCTGTCTATCTGTCGATAGTACAAGGTAACATTGATGGTTTGGTTAGGTTAGTAACATGGCACACAATCCTTTGATGCTTTACGCTTCGCAACAAAATCCACTTCTCTTCACCAGTGACAATGCGTGTCAACAGCTGGTAATTTTGTATCGAGAAAGCATGGAAACACAGGTCCCGACGCGCAACTCCCGTTGAGTTTCTCTCAGTTGATGTGGAACCTAACATTCGAACTTTGTGATGAAACACAGGGATTCTACACATGTTTAACTGTGTTCCTGGAACGTTTCCGCTGATTTCTCGACCATTCGATTCGGGTTGTTTCGTATGGTTTGATCGAGATCCTCTGTGGAAAACATTGATGGATGTTCAAACTGCCGTTGAATTTCTGTCTGAGTTCCTGAATTTTCGAAACCACCGACGACATATGATAACGTCAACTGCATCTTCAGCATGCACTTGGCGAATGTTGTGTCAGGTTGCGACTGTATTATTGCCTTTATCGAACTTAAAATGTAAACAGTGTGTGATGTTCTCTTTGTCAGTCTTCATTTCACCAACAAGATATGCTGTCCCTTTCTGCTCGCTGTCTGTGCCTGTTTAAATATTCCCCTGATTACGTGGCTGTCGAATCATGCACTGACAGCGCCATTTATGAGGTCAGTTTTCCGCTAAACTGTGAGATGTCAAAATGGGTAGACATTTTGCACTCAACTAATATTTAATTTCTGTATTTATAAAATCATTTTACTACTGGGAGAACCATATATAATACATGATTGTAAATATAGGTTTTTAATATAAATTTGATTACATATAGTTTTTATTTTACCGCGGGCCGCACAACATTATACTACGGGCTGCATGCGATGCCTGCACTAGATCAAGCAGGCACTTACTAACTAGTGCTTCCTCAATACCCTTTATATTTCAGAACCAAAGTTAATTCAAATTTCTGGAAGTTTCATACATAATAAATTTTACATAACGCTGTTGTTTTTTAGTGTTTATTTCTAGAGTTTTGTTTTTACGCTAACTCTCCACGCTTATAGCCACTTTATTGTATGGAACATTACGTTCGCGCAAAAAGATTATTTACGATGTCTGTTTATTAGCGTTGAGCAATTCGTTATTTTTCAAAGATCAAGGATGGCTATCTATTTCTATCTAGGGGGTAAAACAATTTATAAACCACGTGCTTATTGCAATATTCACAAATTTGAAATAAAAAAAGTAACAAATCATGTAGTTTATACATTGATGAAAAGATGGCGGTAAAATTGATACATTAATGATAATGTTTGCATTAGCATGTAGTTCATTCATTTAGTAAAAGATGCCATTAGTAATGTAGACGCTCTTTAAGTAATTGAATTAAATGTGTATCATTGACATTCATTTAAAACAGTATTCAATGCTTTTAAAGATACAAACTTGTCACATTTTGGCGATAGCACACAAATGTAAATATAATTAGCACAGTTCAGAGCTAAATAAATCTATCCACCTCTGTAATTTTTAATCTGATTTTTATTTTTTGCATTTGTTTATATTTTGCATTTATATTTTGCATCCTTGGCTCAGGCCGAGTTGGGTAGGTAGAGGATGGTGAAGGAATTTATCAGGGCATTATTTAAGGTACGTCCGGTGTTTGCCAGGTGAAACTGAGTTAAACCGTAGAAAACCTCAGTAAGGATGGTCGGCTGCGGAGTTCGAACCCACGTGTCTATCCATTACCGATCTGAAGTTCGCGACGTTATCGCCTGAACCATGGGATTTGGTTTTTAATCTGATAAATGGATACGAGATTAACAATTTTACAACTTTATAAATAAAATATAATCTGAGTTTGGGGGGCTGTAAGCTTACAATTTGCAAGATTTTAGTGGAGTTTCAACGGTATCTATCAAATTTTTACGGTAAAATTTTAAATGTCGGTCTGGTCTCGAGAATTACGCTGGATTCTCCCACGGGGAACCTGGCAGAATCACTGATTGGTATTCAAATTTGCCAAAATTGGATAGAGAATGTACTGGTGAGAAACCGTAAGTCACGAAGCGTAGGTAAGTTCTGAGGAGAAAATAAAAAAAACATGAAATTATTTATATTACATAAAGGGCCATTGCAATTTTATCAACCGTGCTAAGAAAACGGTAAATTTTGCCTTTTTGGGCCATTTTAGAAAGTAGTGGTTTTCGCCCGTCTCAAGTCTATTAGTTGTTAAGTCTTTAAAATCCACAAACATCCACGCCCCAGCCGGTGTTCGAACCCTGGACCCTCGATTATCAACCGTGCTGTTAAGAAGCGTATTTTTTAAGCAATATTCGGATCTGTTCTCCATTGTAATCACTTCTTGGATCTTGTAGTTTTTCATATTTGATGCTATCTAAAATAACGAAACCTAACAGAACCTACCTCATCCACCGTAACATATCAATCCTAGCTAAGGGAGAAAAATATGAAATAACATTGACAAAAAATGTAGAAGAGATCAGTGATTCCGAAAGATCCTCCCGTGTAGAGGTGTCACCCCGAAAACCTCGAGTGCACCCCGATTCCAGTAAAAAAAGCAGTAACGTAACATTTAATTACAAACACAATTTACTCTCAGGTATTATGGTATACATTTTTCCTAACTTCTCAAATTCTGACGTGTTAGAACAATTGGTAATCCTTCCTTTCGCAATAAGGACTCTGTGGTACTCAATTTGAGAGAGTGCACCTCAGAGCACCAGACGTGGGAAAAGTCTACAGCGTCCTAGCGGGGATTTAAACCCGGGTCACACGATCCTCAGTAAAACGCCCTGATCTAGACCGGTAAAATGATTTCGGTGCGCGTTGGTTGAAAAGCTCCTGCATTTAGATATTTTTAATTTCAATAAATGTAACGTGTTCTACAGCTTGTTTAACATCATGTTGCAACCGTTTCAGCTATCATACCAGATTAACATTGTTTGGTAAGTTCTAGGAGATACTCTTCAGAAATATCGTCCGACCTTTCATATTGTCTGATTACGATGATATAGAGCGGTGGAAGCTATTACAATATCAAGCCAAGATCGCTTAAACGATAAAGCAACCACGTCTCTACACTTTGTGGTTCATATTATCTATTTTTAGACACGGCTTGTCAACACTGACAACGGGGTATTTGGGGACAGGGAACACCAACAGTATTTTTCTATTGTGTCGAATAATATTTATTCATGGCAAATGTGATGTTGCTACGTCTAATATAATAGAAGCAATTTGATAAATGAATTTTATAGAAATTAGATTGATAACATAGATAACTGAGATGCTTCGGGACAGTGAAATCCTCAGAATTTTCATATTTTATCCAATAATGTTTATGCCAAGTTTGGTGCAGATAGGTATAAAAAATTAAAATAATTGGAACATTGAACTTTTATAAAATAGGTCTGCAACGATAAACATCTGCACAAATCATGACAGTTCCTGAGGCTCTGAGCTAGTCTAGCCAATACCTATGCAACAGCACATCAAACATCTCTCTGCATCTTGTGGTTCCTAAGATTTCATTTCCAAACATGGACAGACGAACGAACGAACTAAGATCTCTTTCTCCATAGCTTCGCTACCTAATCCGCCTAACCCGCTTCTGTACTAGGCATTATTAATTACAAACCAAACTTCAATTGCGTTAGAGGTTTAGAATTCTCACCAAGCAAAATATTATTCCTTGAATATATATATCACATAAAATCCACAGAATATGGGTCCACAACCACACACTACCCTACAACATCAACTGGTCGGGGAAATCTCTCTCTCAGCTAATAAAATTAACAACAACACTTTATATAATTTTTAATATTTTGCATTTTTATTATGTTGTTTTACATATTATTAGTATGGACAGGGCAGATATAAAAGTGGTAAGAATCTCCAACATAAAGACTACTATCATGAAAGCACTCCCTTATATAGTCAGCTATGCTACTCATATGCCAACCTACAAAGCTCATTTCACTGAAAAAAGAAGAAAATCAGTATCGGACATCTATAGTGTGAACGTCTAAAACTTGTCCTGTGAACGTCTGGCTTCGCCTTGCAATTGTGTTCAATTATAGAGAAATTATTCCTCTATTTGTGGGGGCAAATATTACGTAGACGCAAATATTACGCAAATATTACGTATGTAGGTTTTTTTATTTGGGGGCTAAAGAGAAGTCTACTCGAGCGTAACTCAGATAAAGGTTTGAGCATTCGCAAATACGAGAGGGACGTTCAGCGTGAGTTAAGTGGATATTAGCTCTAATATAATGGTAACTTCTGGGATAGAGTATATTCTAGCTTTAGGAATGAAATGGATAACAAGATTTTACATTTTCCCTAAAAAGGCGCAGAATCTCAACTCGAAGATTAATGAACAAATAAAATACAACACACACCAAAAAACTATATTCAATTCTAAAATATTCAACAGAGCACACGACTCGTTCAGGCAATGAAACTATTTAAGCACCAATGTTTAAGAAATCCTTGAAACATACCTTGGAAAATAAAGTTGAAAGTTGTGTTCTTGAAAGGGTTTCTAAGACTTGTATTAAAATTGACTGCTTCTTTTAAGATGAGATTTAAACTGTTCTGGACTTCCTTCTATGTTTCTTGGCTTCCTTCTAGAACTGTGGTACAGAGTGACAGCATGGACCGGCTGTGTGAGATAGCAGATCGATTGGTCTGTCGGGGTCCTTTATATACGGTCTTGAAGTGACGAAATAATTAGGTTCATATAGTTCATTGCTCTCTTGTTTGTGCGTTTTAGTGCTTTCACGTGACGATCGTATGATGTCTTAAAAATGCACAAAATGGCCGCTTAAAGGAAAGTAGAACAATAGGTCTACGTCATAATTTCCGTAAGTGTGTGTGGTTTGCCGTATATTGCTTTGCTAAAAGGAGTTCGTGTTGAGATTCTCTGCCCGCCATCTTTATTATTCTTTAGACTTTACAACAGAATAAAATATGTGTGAAAATAAAAGTTAATTATAGAAATATGATTACAAAAATGAAAATTTAAGAATAAATACAAAATTAATAATGATTGACAATGAGAGGCGATCACAATAGAAAACTCCCATCATCATAATTCACTGCCTACCTAACCATCTGAAAGATTCCCTCGCCATCAACAACTAAAACTCAAGTTGATATTGATACATGACAATCACAAGATCCTCAGGGCATCCAAACATCCATGGGTTGGGTCGCCATTTTATGTAAGAAAATCACTCTCACAAAAGGAAGAGGACCTTGCGTGAACAACCAGTTAGCTACGATTCACTAAAAACTGACTAGATCACTGTTGATCAGTGTTACCAAGAACACAAGCGCAATCCAGCAAACATAACTGGTTCGCAAACAATAAAACTTACATACCTCAAGACAGGCAAGGTAAAAAAAGAGGTGGGGTTACTCTCAGGAATAAGTCACATTAGGCCCGCCAACCAAAACCCACACCTGCAGGTTGGATCAGACTGCACATAAGATAAACGCACACAGCACTGTCCTGACCACAAGCTGGGTAGCGGGCAAAACGTCGCTAGCTACCAATCATAAACTCAGAACCTAATAACAGCTTCACCAGTCAAGAACAATGCTAGCTGTTCCCCCAGAGATAAAGAACACTTTACAGCAGTATTGATTTATTCATAAAATATTTATTAAACTTGGTAATAATATTTTAACTTATGGAACTCAATGTAAAGAAAACTCAACTCTCTGGAGATCAAGAAAAACAGAAATGGTGTGGGACGGATGCTGATACGAAAACAGAGACTCAAAAAGGAGAAAAGAACTCCAAGAAATCACAAGTAATCCATTTCCTTTGCAATTGTCTTCATACAATTTGCTCTTTGCCTTCATACCTATAGTTCAAAATTGTGGGAGATTCCACGTAGGTAATCGTCGAACGGTAGGTTACCATAGTTTTGTGCAATTGTAAAAATTTGTCGAGAATTTTCTGCATACCTTAGCCTCCCGGCCTGCAACTATATGCTCCATCTTGAGTTCTACTATTTCCTGCTCCTTCTTCAGCACGTTTAGGAACGACCAAATTGTTGGATGATGAGCCCCGAACAGAGAATTGAATTGCCTATGCCACCCTTCAACTGAATTGTTTGTTCTGGGCAGATGCTTAGCCACTGGTTCATAACAGTTCCAAACAGCTACAGGATACTTGGGGTGTCATCTCTGTCCTCTTCGTGTCAGCAGCCCAATCCACGCGTCTTCGAAGTAGTCAACCACTGGCATCAAAACTTGATTGTTGACCTGAAAATATCAGAAATTGTCGTATAATTAATGGAATAGAATGTTAAGATATTCTAGTCTGAAGAAATTTAATAGAACTTTTATATTAAAGTATATATGAATTTTAGAATTAGAAGTTGTGAATTCTTTTCTCTAACTTTTACTGTACGATAAATAGTGCAAATAATTAGTTTAATTTCATATCGAAAAGAAAATTGATGAAATATAATAATGTAAAAAAAGTCTGATATTCTATGTGTGATGTAAAATAAGCAAGGATTTAACTAAACACTCACCTGGAAGAACTCGCTTTCTGTTATAGCTTCAAAAGTGTCAACTACATCAGCCTCCGAGACCAATGCAGGGGCAGAAAATTTCCTTACTTCCAAAGCAAAGTCTGGATCTTCAATGTATCTTCTCTGCAAGCCGGTCTCTTGCATTTTTCGCCACAGACACTGAGAAAAGTGAAACACCCACGAACAGTAACTCCTGGAAAAGTTTGTCGAAATGCATTCATGGCTGCAGTCTCAAAATCAAGCATCACAGTATGTGGAGTTAAATCAGGTTGCTGTCTCAAAATTTGTTCGAAAGTTCTCCTGTAAATCTCGTCTGTCTTGTTTGGTAACATTGCAAAAACAACTGGCACAGTAACATTGTTCTTTATTCCGTGCATAGTGTAAACTTGCTGGAAGAGAGGAGGTGCAACTTTGAAGGTTCCATCCATTAGCCAGTGATTGCACTGACTCAGGAAATCGAGATTTCTTGTAGAATATAGGAGAATTCGGCCATCTCCTAGACCACTGTCATGTAGTAGAAATTGTTCGTCATCACAAGTATGTGTGTATTGCACAGGAATGTCCAAGTCCAGTAATGAAGTGGGTGAAGGCGGTGCACAATTTTCCTTCCTATGAACCCTTTGGATCACTTTCTTCATTGCATTAATGTGGGGAGCTGTCCTCTAACGGCATTGCTGGAATCGGCTGTAGCATTGCACACAATGTTCATTGGAGTGTCCTGACTCTGACGTGCTAATTCTTTCAGTCTGCTCATGGCAGTTAATACCACCTCCACTTTCTCGACACTGGCTACATGATTGTGCTCCGAAACTTTTACCACCGCATCACCCTCTGTGTGACACCTCCCTCGGCATTTGTGTAGCTTGTAGTCAGTGCATCTCCAAATAGTCTTCATGTTATGTATTCTCTCCTTGTGATAAAGGTATCCATTGTGTCGCAGCAAATGTGTCCCTTTCTGGTTTTCACAAACGACAATGGCATGATCACACACACAGACAGAGATATATAACACCTACTTCTTCAGATTAAACAACAAAACAGATCATAAACAGGATAAAATTAATAAAGCAGATCTTCCTTAAACATAAAACCCAATCAGATTTCACATCTCATTCATTTTTCACTTTATGTCTCTCATTTCCACCAATCAAAACTGGGTCCTCATTAAAAGTTCACTTTTCTCCAGTATCGCTGAACCCCTACCCTGGAAAAACCCACCTGTCAATCATCTCGTCAATTATTCATTCAAAATGCCGAAAAACAACTCATGTCTAATAATTCTTTGAAAGTTTTTTTATTATTTTATGATTAAATCCGGTGTGTTCGACGCAGTGTTCTTGCAGAGAAGATTGCGAGAGTTTATACTCTTTCCCAATGAAGAGTACTACTATACAATACCATATGGCATTTATAATAGCAGGAGCAAGATATAATATGTTAAGAAATTTACATAGATAAACGAAATGAGAATGATCAGTTACTACAATAGATGGCTACACAAATAATTAAAATCTCGGCATGTGTAGCGCATTAAAAAAAAATAAGATTTCTCTAACTGCGAACTTTTGGTCTTGCAAAATTTTAGTTCTGCGAACTTTTGGGTTTGCGAACTTTTGGCGCTGCGAACTTTCGGCCGCGAACTTTTGTAACAGTTGCCGCATCACGATTTTTTTTTTGTATGTATGTAATTGTATGTCTATCTTTTTCATTAATGTTAGTCAAAATTAATTGAGTTAACATGCAAACAGGATGCGTGAAATTTTTTTTATTAAACCTTCCATCAATACCACAGTTTTGAATTTCTTTTTTTTTTATACCATTCCTTTTTAAGAAAGAAATCTGGTTTCACAAAAGAGGACATACTGGATGTACCTATAACATTTCGAGAACACCTTGCTGAGAACCCGATAGTCACCAAACAAAGGTAATGAGGTGTACAGTTAGAGAAGTGAATAGACCCCGAAACTCCAAGAAAGGTGTTAATGGACCATCCTGTCGCAGAGAACTCTACACTGGTGACGCTATGTCTGGACTTCGAAGATGGAAAGATCCTACGAAGTGACTTGAGAACACGTACACTTTTAGCACATCATTAGGATCTGGAAAACGAATTTTTAGAGGAAAACAATCTACGTGAACTTGCGATCTCTGCCAGCCAACCAAAAACTTTATTTTGAAATTTTAGAATGAAGAAGAGGAGGAAAATGTGGGCCAGGAAGACAGCACGGGAAACGGAACTTGGAAGAGTCAGTCGAATCTCACATTTTGTAAACACCACTTCGGGAGTGAATCGTAACTTAGTTGTTTTTTTCGTTACGTGTGAAGTGCAGTAGCGACGTCGGAATTTTGTTCGGTGTGGGAAATATCTCACAGGATGTGCGGCTAGTTCTTTAAAAGTGCCCCCGTAGTTGGCAATCTCTTCGCTTTCTCGTTAAATCTGTATTTTCCGCACATTTGTTTGTTTATTTACCGTGTTATTCCTCGAGATGTTGGCTGTGCGACATAGAGACATGTTATGTGTAGACCTGGACTGCAATCTGAATTGGACTACAACGCATCGCAAATTCAATAGGCAAAACCATGTGTCTCCAGGAACCCTGTTGTATTATCTATTGTGAGTTGAATGGAAATCGCATGGAAAGCATCTTCATGGACGCCACCAGGTACGATCCCAAGACAACAGAGCTTCAAGGCATCCTTGGTGGCTGCAGCGTCAACAGAAAAGGTAGGGTCAAATCATTCTTCGTTCTATGGTTCAGCGAAGCATCCAGGCCAGTATGTAAAAATACGAAAGAAAGATAAAATTTCCTCGGTAACAAACGCTGCATACAGTGTATAGTTACGCGCATCGAGCAGCTTCGTCTTTTTTTTCTTTCCTTCATTTAGTTTTGTCCCGACGTTTTTTTTCTTCAATGCAATCAATAGGTGGACCACCACCGACTGACTAGAGTACTGTGAAGGTTTGTTGCCTTCCCCGTGATTAGAACAAAAGCTTCCGGAGAAGTAACTTGATTTAAGGCCACGGACGCCTTCTACCCATTCCTTTAGAAAACTTAATTTTATTTGGAACTATGCTAATATTTCGTTTGATGGCAGTGACTAAATGAGAAAGTGTACTAAACCTATATTTTAACTGTTCATTTTGAATCATCCATGAATTGTTCCGCTATTCAACATGCATTGATCGAGAAACCACACCTACTTGTCAACATGCACTAAAAGTTAAGAGTCACTTTGGTCCAGGGAATTTGAAAAGAACAAACCATTAACGGATTTCATATGTGTATACTACTTTGTTTAGGTAAAAATAGAGCATTCATTCATTGTTTTGTTTACTAATGCAGATGTGTCCCGAATCACAACGATCGTATAATATAATTGTATGTAATACAGGAATGGATTAGGTTCTTGTTTGTAATTCATGTCTTGAGAGGATAAATGCTGTGTTCGAAAATACGTAGCTCACAAAATTTAAGCAACCGACTGTATGCATTGTTCTAGTTTTTATAACCAGCGTGAGCCTGTATCCAACAAAAATAACTATTTTTTTTTTTTTTTAGATGTGCACACGACGTTTTAGCTCATTATTTTTAGTTTAGCAAATTAACTTTCGGAATCTGTCTGATAGCAGCTGCACGCGTTTTCCTCATTTAATTACGATAAATATATATATATATATAAATTCCTTATATTGACGTCAACGTTTTGTCTATGTTAAGTGTAGATTACTGGCCAGTAAGCTTCTTAAGTATTCTAAACTCTTTGTCTATGGTAATCATTATTTTATGTGTATGTAGTAGTAAGGTTAGTTGTGTGCGAGATCTCAAAGCTATGTATATCTAGTGTCATATAATATGTATGTGTGTTATTATTTCGCAAATTTTTCTCATTCATGATGATCAACAGAGGAGATTCTTTTTTTTTTCTATATATTCTCCTATTAAAGAATTTTGTTCGTTTAGACCGTAAGAATTAAAAACAGTCCAGCCATTCATTAGTCCCTGCTATCTATTCTGATTGCCAACTCTCACATCTCTTTCACGTCCTTTATGTTCAAGCTTTGTACGAGACTTCTCAAGGCCATCCCGATCTTCTTTCCAGGAGAATTTGTTATATCACAATTCATTTTTTTCTTTCTTTTTTTACATTAGTCGGAGGAAAGTAAGAGGTTAAAACGCAATGTTGCAAATAAATTTCTATAATTACTATTCTAATCAAATAAAGTTGCCAGCCAGGTTGTTAATAAGACATTTTTATCGCTGTAGTAAATAGTTAAATGTTTGTGCAATATTTAATTCCCCTCTCTAGCCACTAGTTGTTCTATGTGTTTGTAATGTTTTGGGAAGCTCGCTTAAATTGTAAATTTTCACATAAAACATGGCAGCCCAATGCGAAATCGGCCAGTTGGTCACTTTATCTTTCACGTTGTTTTCGGCAAAGCAAATTGAAATCGGTGAAAAGAGAAGTTGAAGACATATTTTGTTATGTATGATTAATATAAGTTCAGAATTGTTAGCATATGAATTGCTTTTGATTGTCGTTCTCGGTAGGCTGCGGTAGAACAGGAGAGATTATTCTTTATATTGAATCTGCTAATTATTGTATTCTGACAGTTTCTTTTTCTCTATGGCTAGAAGAGAGGGACGAGCAGTTTGTATTACTTGTGAAATCAGTTTAATCATATACATGTTCAGGTTTTCATTTTCGGAAGTTGTCACAGTAGAAAGAAAAGAATAACACGTATCCAATGACAAGTCATTTTTTTTTTCTTTGCATCAGGAATGCTTCTGTATCACGTTAATTTCTTGTTTGCTTTCGTTAAGTTTGATAAAGTTTATTGCTGTTTTCCCAAGCATCTGTTTCATTTCTAGTTGAAACTCTATACCTTTTTTTTATCTCACGTCACTGCAAGTGCGATCTTCAATTGCACTACGGATAGGAAATTTGGATTGTGTTCTTTTTCAGCTTTGAAGTGCAGAACTTTGTCATTAGAGAAAACTCTTAGGGACGAGTTTCATGAAATTCATCTTCCAGGAACTAGGTTCGAAACCCGTTCATGCTCTTTTACGCATGTTCTCACTATATCCGTTTCGTGGGGAAGCAGCAGGTTTCGTATTTCGTATTGCTGCCTTGCGGAAGGTAATAGTGAATTTCATGAAGACTCCGCCCGGTATCGAAAACTAGAGCAATCTTTTTTTTTACAGCCGTCCAGCATGTGTCTTTGAACGCGACGTTTCGTCACCCTGCGCGTCACCATTCGAACATAGGTGTATTGTTATTTTTTTTCGTGTTTCTCTACAAGGCCCGCTTACTTATTCCTCACTTCCTATCCTACTTAATGTATCGGCCAGCGTCTCTGTAAACCCTGGAGCCGTTCGGGGAGTACTGGCTCCGATTTTCTTGTCGAGTTTGGGATTTATTGAACCCTTTTTAAAATTTAGTTTGTCATCATCTGTGCGTGCTTGCCCCAAGCACAAGCAGTGGTTACACTTTTGGGATGCGGACTTTCGGCCGCGAACTTTCGTACCCAATTCATACCAACTACCTAACAGCAAGCATACAACTCTACCTAATTTTCGGTCAAAACGCACTCCTAAGTTTGTACTTAAATAATTTCTAACTGTTGGTTCAAGTCTCTGTTACACCACAAAATCCCTAAACAAATGCATACTTTTGGTTACAATAACAAATAAATTGATACTCAATAGAAACAACAAAAACTATGGTCCTTTGCACATCACAAAGCAAGGGCACTCAAAGCAAAAAGTCATTCTTTTGAATAGTACACCTAAACTGCTAACGAAACATCAAGTTTCGAACATGTGCATTAGTACTGAGTGCAAGGTCATATGCTAATGGTAGTACCGTCACTTCTAAAGGAAGCAGATATTAATTATTAGTGAGCTGCCCAAGTATTACAAGGTTAGTATGACTAATTTTTACATGTTACATACACAGGAGGTACTTCGAACAAGGTAGGGTTTCTAAATTCAGGCCCAAAATTATATTTTCATAATTTCAAGTTCAGATGACCAAGTCAAAACGAACCGAAAAAGCACGGAAACGAGATCCCAGGGTCGCTTGTATCTGGGGTAGGTTAAGTAAAACTTATTGCACATCGTAACGTGAGCTCGTTAAGTACGTGAAAACATTAATGAGTAAACTGTGTCCCCTAGACCGACAGAGAACGGAATAAAGCAACGAAAACATTATTTATTTATTCGTATGAGAGAGTTTGCTATATATTTCGCCAAAACGACCAGCGTTTTCAGGCAGTTAGGTAGACTGGAGGAACTTGAAACATTATTTTTTGTATGAGCCAGTCTAGTAACTTTGGACTTAGGCAAGTCACGATTCGCCTTTAGTTGTTAAAATCCACACCCATGCCCCTGTTGGGACTCGAACCCAGGACCTTCGAGCGGAAATAAAGAGAGGAAATAATCTCATTACTAAACCTTCTGGCGATGTTTAAAGCATAAGTTAAACAAAATGGTAGATATAAGTAAATATATCAACTCAAAAGAATGGCTAATACTAAAATATATTAAGTGAATACGAGACAGAAAATATTGGAGGGTAAACAAGCCAATAAAAATAAGACCAGTATGATATTAATAACCATTACATAGGCCAATCACAGACATCGGACTATTATCAAATCAGTGATTTTGTTACACTTGCTCGACGAGAGGTGAAAGTGGACCCAACGAAACAGAAACCTTCGCAGACAAAAGGAAGAAAAGAAAAAGATGTTTAAAAAAATGAATAACGAATGGCGAACTAACTATAAAGTAGCGAATAGGTATGTGCTTCACAGGGTACCAAGCTTGCTCACTTTCTAGATTTATCCGTCTCTCTCTCCCTCTCTCTCTTTGTATTTTTGGGAGTTGCATAGTCTCCGTGTAAACCTCACGTTAAGTGTCGGTATCCTATATAGAACCTTAATTTGTTAATTTATAATACCTTAATGTGTGTGGACGTGCACATTATGTGTATGTCTTCCGTCAAATAACTTCCAAAGGACTCTATTTAGTGGATTTCTGTGCGAGTTTATGATTTCCTTTTCTATCTCTTTAAATTCTAGTTTCAAATGTATTTGTTTCACTCATTGATCTAAGAATGTATTTTCTTTTTAATTAATTTCGTTTGCTTTGGAACATATTAACTTTGAGGTCACCCACCTACTTTTGTCCCAGCTCTCTGTTTCATGATCTTTAGTACACATACCTTCGTTATTTTGCATTTTGCAATTGAGGTTCCCTATTACTCTCTTGGTTTCTTTGGTTGCCTACCTTCAATTGATAAACTTAGTGTTTCACATTTAGTGTTATCTGTCTTCTCATTTATTTTCAGGCTTATAGATTTAGGCTGTTAAACAATCACTTTCATGTTTGTCAGTGCGAGTTATGTCTCTTTTGCATATGTATTTTGGTATGCTGTGAACTATGTTGGGTTCTTTATTATCTGAAAGCTATACATCGTCAATTATTTTGTATGAAAGCCGTTTGTGCTACTTGCTGTTTCAAGTTCTTCGGTCCCTTATATGCGATTAGCGGTCTGCCTACTGACATCCCTACCCCACAGTTCTCTCTTATAGAATATTACAGTGCTATAATTTTTTTGTTCTATCTCTCATGTGTCTTTTCTCTTCATTTGTTAGGCGATAGAACAAACATCTACCAGATATATATAGCTACAAGCATTGCAGAAAGTTTCTAAAAAAATCAAGCAATTCAAGCTATACAGCAGATATTTTAATGCGTTGTGCTAGTATTTCAAGTATGACGATATGCAGGCATTGAAACACTTAGATATTTTATATATATATATATATATATATATATATATATATATATATGTGTGTGTGTGTGTGTGTGTGTGTGTGTGTGTGTGTGTGTGTGTGTGTGTGTGTGTGTTTTACTGTTATAAGGTATTAAGCGTGTATTTAGATTGCCAAGTACAGCATAGCATAAAATTAGCAAATAATGTTTTACTATATTTTTGTACTTAAACAGTAGAATACATTATGCCGAATACAAGGAGTGGGAGAAATACAGGGGACCAAACACCCGAAAATTCTCCTGAGAATTCTACTCAAGTAACTCCAGTACAATCACCCCGTGCTTCACCAGTACCACCAGACCAGACACATCAAGCGGCCACGCGTATTAAACAGGGTTACAACCCTCCGACATATAAACAGGGACAACCCTTTAGGGAATTTTTAGCGAAATTTGAACTTATTGCACAGCTTAATGAATGGACCGAAGAAGAACGTAAACTTCGTTTCAGCGTTTCTTTGACATCATTACCACTTGACATTTTTCTTAGTATTCACAAAGAAGCAGGCTACGATGGCCTTTCTTTCAAAGATTTAACTGAAAGATTGGCTAGTGAGCTTCGCCCTAGCAACCACTTCATGCAGGTAGAAATGCTTTTGAATTCAAAGATTCAACAACCGGACAAGAACCCCATCCATTATTTGATATCTAAAGAGAAGTTAATAGACCAAATTTGTCCAGAAATGTCCGCAGAAAAGAAGATATACCATATTATAGTTGGAGTTTGAAAAACGTTTTTAGACCAAGTATCTTTAGATAAATTTTGATCGATTGAACAATTGAAATTGAAGCTGCATTTACTATTAAACCGGAACTTTTTGCTACAAAAGCATAATTTGTTGGAACTACAGTTAAGTCAAGCTAAGTTGGCTGAGACTTACTTTCAGCTCCCTACGAATCAAATTCATACAGGCCAGGTTCAACAAACAAATACAATGATTTCGCAGATGTTGACGCTCACAAGCGCATACTGGACTAATCCGCAGCAGGCGCAACCAGCGCTATCTTCTCTGTATCAACCAGTAACACTGACACATGATACCAGCAAACAACCTCTCATGATTTGTCAAATTATTTGATGCTACAGAATACATCCCAATTACAAAGTGCTCCGGATACATATCGTAGTGATATGAAATAAACTCAACAGATGGCAGCGGGTTCCGCAGACACTGCAAGTCCCAAAGAAACAGTGCAACGAACTCTGCCACCTGGTGACACTTTCGGAACTACTTCTGCATATAGCTCAAATGATAGGCTGCAACAACAATTAAACGCTAACATGATACCAAGCTATGATATATAAGCCCTTACCGATAAATTAACGAACTTGACATTACAAGTGCAAGAATTAAGATTAGAACAGTTATCAGCTAAAACTAGTAACATGTATAATAATAATAATAATAATAATAATAATAATAATAATAGAGGCAGGACTCAATACCGTTCTCGCCCAGATCAACGAAATCCTTCTCGTCAGAATTATAGAAATCAACAAGATCCTCCTACCAATAATGAATCTAATCATTACTATGATAGTTATCAGTTGCGTAGCCAGACTGCGAGGCCATATCGTTCCAGAGGGCGCAATTCACGTACAAACCGCCGTAACTCCGGACGTAATGCAAATAGAGGCCAATTTTCTCGTGATTCCAGAAAATATGTTGCCGAAAAAGAAGAAGGCTCTGAAAATGAACAGCATTTAAACTAAGTAAGAGGGCCACGTGAGGTCTGGGCCCCTTCACCATCATTTATTTAATACACAAAGTTTTACTACACAAGCAAACAGAAACCAGTAGAATGCATGTACATTACTACCGAAATATCAAAGTCGCATGGTATAGCTACCATAAAAGCTGAACTCAATGGCATTGAACAACAACTAATTTTGGACACTGGTAGTAAGTATCCTGTTGCATTCACAGATTCCGAAGAATGCAAAAACAGTTAATATAAGAATCGGGAATTCCAAATCAAGTCCTACATTTGGAAAGAGGCATGATCTTAGATGTTACAATTATTGGAACTACTTCTTTACATCCCTTTCATGTCGTCCCAAAGAATTTCGGTTGTCCAATATTAGATACACATCTACTATGACACTACAATACAAGGATATCTTTTGCAAATAATACATTTAGTTTTGTTCCAAATTGGAATCAGTAAAGTTCTCACATAACAAATGCAACAAGGTAAGCAAGATGGTTAATTCATAGATACAAAACCGGAATAAAGACTTTGTGCTATGCTAATACTTTTCACAGACTACGACCTCATTCGTCAGTTGTTACAACTATGAGAACAAAAGTTAACACTGAAAACATTTACATGTTTCTGAACCTAATAATAAACTGCCAGAGAAATATAACATTAGAATACTTCCTCAAGTTGCATCAGGCAACACGCCAAATGCCTACTTCTGTAATTTAAGCAATGAAAGTATACCATTACATAGAAAAACAGAACCCGGTAAATTTTTTATACATTTTAAGATAAAAAACGATGGATTCAAAATTAAAAGAGGAAACAGCGTCATACTACTTTTCCATCAACGCAGCTCTCGGATGAAGAATTGCAGAAATGTTTTCAGGAAACTGACAAGTTATTTGATATTTCCAAGTTTAAAATTTAGATGAGCTAACTCCTAAGTAAAACGCTACAGTGTTATATTAATTCCGTGACGTATGGTTCTACAGTTCGTCCGTCATCGAAATTGTCCGCGGGTATAAACATAAATTACACGTAGATAAAAGCATATAACCGTTTGCACACACTTCTAAGGAAATTTTATAGAAAATATTTTCAGAAATTAAGGCCCAGGTAGACGACTTATGCAAAGCAGACGTGTAACGACCTGATATTACTGATTACACATCCAGGACTGTAATCGTTCATAAACAATCAAGCTCATACTGCATTTGGACAGATATGCGAAAAATCAATCTCATATACATAAGCCAGCAATCATAGGAGTTAGCATGAAATTTGTACTGTATAAATTGAGAAAATGTAGTTATACGGCGAATTTGGACATCAATAATGCATCTCACCAAGTGCGAGTCGATGAGGACTCGCAGAAATACTTCGGTTTAAAAAATATACCTATCGGCTCGTTTATCTCGACTCGAAATCCTATGGGTCTCTTATCCTCGTCTAGCTTGCTTAGCTATGTCATGAACAAGCTTACAAAAACCTAGATTCAGAAATTGTTAGTTTCTATGCAGATGAATTATTATGAAATAGGTATGACTTCCTCGAAGTGCTAGAAACGCTCAGACAACTCTTCCTGAAAGTTCGAGAACTTGGTATTCGTTTATAGATACCCAAAGTGATTTTTTCCCACGTCTAGCCTTTTTCGGTTTTGACGTAAATCAGCGAAGAATCTCCATTTCCAAACAGATTCGGTCAGTCATTGACAATTTTATGCCACTTACACATGAAAAGTTACTCCGCAAATACTTAGGTTTATGTAATTTTGCAAGAGGACAAATACCAAATTACGGAGCTATGGTTTCCCCTATCCTAGAGTTAACAAAAAAAGGAAAACGTTGCAAGTGGTTGCCTACTTAGCAAGAAAGTTTTTGGCTTCAAAGAAAGCATTAATAAATTCTTTATCAATGGCTCATTATAAAACAAAGCAGCAACTACAGTGTACTCTGACGTAAGTCAAAATTCGCTTGCGGGTGGGATTTTTCAACAAGATCCAATTATTAAACAATGGAGGACATTAGGATTTTGTTTACAGCGCTGCACTGATTCTGAGAAGAAACATGAAACCGACGAACGCGAGATTATATCAGCCGTTCATACCTTTAAAGCATTAGGTTATATCATTTTAGGAATTCATTTTGAGCTATACATTGAGAAAATCGCCTTTAGTAAAGCAAAAACAGTAAAGGATTCACATGATAGATTGGCGAGACCATTTACATTCCTAGGCGAATTCAGTTTCACGTTACGCCACAGCCCGACATATTTAAACTGGATCGATATCTTCACACGTAACATGAATCATGATGACTCACAAGACATGGAAACTGACAGTTTATTGGATATTCCACATAAAATAGACACCATAATATATGAAGAACAAAGAGAACAAGGAAGAAACGAGAGGGATGCAAAGATAGACGCATGGAACAAGATTACTGAGAATTTACAAGAAGCAGAAAATGAAAACAATAACCGGTATATTCGAAGATTTGATATTAGATCTGCCCAAAGACAGCACCACTTTTTGGAAAAATTATAGAAACCTTGGAGAATCCTAATCAGGAAATCGACGGAAAGATTTTGAGGGACTCAAAGTACGTTAAACAGATAGACAATATTTTATTCAGGACGCCCCAAAAAATAACAACAAACGCAATATAAACAGCTTTGTATACCGGAAAATTTGAAGTCCCCCTTATTTGAATCAGTACATTGCACCCGCACTGCCAACCATTTAGGTTATAGGAAAATCCATCTTTCTGCATCCAGAAAGTATTACTTCAACAATCTAAGAAAGCTTTGCAGCGCACATCCGTCAGCTTCGCCATCTGTCAGAAGGATAAAACAATTATTCAATTACCTAACGGTGAGCTCCTGCATTTACAGGTACCTCCTGTATTTACATCAGATCAAATAGAATCGAGCGGAATATATCCTGAGTCCTACAGAGGCAACAACTACATCCTTTCAGCTATATATGAAGGTAGTCGTTATTTAATATCTCAAGCAGTACCGGATATTAGTGCAAAAACGGTATGCAACTTTATTTACAAGCAAATAAAACAGATTTGGAATACCTTTGACTTTTAAAAGTGACAGGCACATGTCATTTCTCAGTACCTACTATATAGAGCCATGCAACCTTATGGGAGTAACTCCATACAGATGTCTAGCGTACGAACATAGCAGAATAGGGATTACTGAATCTATACATAACCTGATTGAAACAATGATTAAAACAAGAATGTCTGAACAAGGAAATGACCATCGCACTTGGGTTTTACACCTCGACTCATACGTGCATTGTATCAATCAATCAATAGGGCCTTCAATGGAATACTCGGCCAATTATATAGCGATGGGTTTTTACCCAAGAGATATAGCAGACAGTAAGTTCTATATGGTTTGTGAAACACCAGATAATATTACTCGCCTTCGAAATATACAACACGCAAGACCATTGGTAGTCAAGAACCTTCAACTCGACCATGAGAAACAGAAGAAATTATATGATAGAAGACATCGACAGCATGAGTATCAAGTTGATCAACTCGTTTTAGTCTATAATCCATCCTTCAAGAAGGGAGACACGAAAGCGTTTACTTCCCCATTTCAAGAACCTGGTACTATCTTAAAGAAACTCCACAACAATGTCTACCAGATTAAAATGAAGGATAAACGTCGAAATTGGATCATAGAAGATGTTGTTGTTCAAAGGTTACGTACTTATTATCAAGACATACATTCTTTAGAGAGATACGTGCTCGAACACACAACAGACGAATGAAATAACAATTTGTTCTACTTTACAAAAACACACAAACGATGATTAAACGAAGTGAGTAGTATTACTCGAAATATAGAACATTTTCTTTAATCAGTTCTAGCTCTTTCGAGTGGTGATTCTAAATCTTTGTTTTTGGAAGTTAAAGTACATTAAAACCAAGTATTGTCCAAAATTAAAGTAAAGAGAAAAGGAAATAATTGTCGAACTAGATTACAGTGAAAGTTGTTTATTCCATGATTATTAATCTTACTAAAAACGGAGCAAAGAAAAGAAAATTATAAGCAGTATGGTGGTTTAGGTATCGATGCCATATCACAGCAAGAAAACCTCCCAATCACCTTTGATACAGCAGACAATTGAATTTACACAAACAAGCATCTTTGATTAGAAACAGAAGTCTATAACATCACAATCCACTTACAGCCCTAGCATGTTTTAAGTTTGAGTTCTGACTGTCGTACAGAGAAGGTTAGAATGGACTTTTAAGTATCTTCCGCCACACGTAATGTCCACTTGATACAAGCCACAAATAATCGTAGATTTCGCCTCTTACGGACGCTTGAATATCGAACTAGCCGCAACGTAGCTCTGTCTATCGCTCTCTGATCTCTGGGTGTCTTGATGACAGTATTTATTGTCTTTGTCTTGCGGCCTGTAATATTTTTGTGTCTGGTCACTAGGTCACTTTTAGGCCATGCCTCTCCCTTCACTATTATTGTCAGTCTTTATTGTTTGACATCCTTTTGAAAACACTTTTAGCCCTACATCCATATGTAGGATATTTCGTTTAACTGTTAACTTATTTTGGTAGTTTGATGTTTCTTTTCTTCGAATTTCAATTTCATTGGCCACTCATAGCGGAAAAACACTTTTCATTAAAAATAAGAAAAATAGGATTTCTTCTCTTGTTGTAATATTTTGGGAAGGTATTATACTTTCTTTTCCTTTGCTCAAATTTGCATAATAATCCCTGACTTATGTTGAACTTACATGTTCAAGGTATCATATTGATATGTGCCAATGCCATAACTCAAATTTGCCATGGTAGTTATAGTAGGGAAAAAGATAATCTAATAAATTTACAGTACTTAATTTTAAAGTGATTACGATACAATTGATATGACCAACACCATTAGAGAATTTACATATGTATTGGCGAGCATTCATTGGCGATTATAATAAATTTGGTTATAACCTAGAATGTCTCTATCCAACAAAACACACACAATGTTATATATCGTATAGCTTAGACTGGTCCTTAAATATATGGAGAATTTTTTCGAATTTCTTTGCTCCCAACCTTTAATTTGGTTCCATGTCGGACCAAAGTAATCCGTGCAAAAATATGGTTCAATTGAAGACTATTTAACCGACCCCCAAGCGACCTTAAGTTTTGAATGCATTTACAATATTTAGTATATGGCCCACAATTTGGAAAAACCCTTGTAACTTGGAAACGACTTACGGGAAAGGGACCATATCTTGGATAGAGGTAGTGCACGTGAATCCACACCTGAAACAGTAGTACCATGACGCCGGCCATATTGAAGTCCGCCATCTTGGATTCAGACCCAAAATTTTAAATGAAAATGGGGCTGTGTGACATATCGTTTTGGGGTAGCGTTTCACCACAAACACATATCTGCCTTTATTTTCAACTTATCTCTGATCATATATTAGTTATTACCTTTATAAAACAGTTTGTTATCCTTCAATATTGTATTTCTTCATGGTTTACAGAAGTACAGTTTAAAAAGTGGAATATAAAAGTAATAAGAAAGCAATTATATAAATTATTACATAATAGTACATTACGTCCCAATGCACAGCAGGAAGTTTAAATTATTTACATGATAGAAAAATACATAATTAAAATAATGAAGGTTTAAATGATAATAATAATATGTCTGAATAATGTGAATAAGAACGTAAATCTTACTGCATCATTAAACCAATTGTTGTAGCATCTGGATACTTTTTCCTGTGTTCACTGACGATCTGCATTATGTATTGTTTTTCTTTCTCGTCCTTGGTAAGAATGTTCCCGTATTCTTGTATCAGCTTCACTCCTCTCTCTGCCACATAGTTCACTACCACAATGTCCTTCAATATTTCCAATCCACGTTGAAAGTCGACATCTTGTTTCCACGTACTTGGACATGTATTTAGAAAAATTGTATCTATAGAAAATCTTGAGAAAAATGTCTTCGATTCTGCGGAAACGAAGTCTGATAATTCTTTTTCTTTGAAGCTGGTAACTTATGCATTGTTTATAGAGTACCGCTTTATTTGGTTTTGTACATCATATTCTTCTGTACTCTCCGCTATTTTAAAAAACATTTTTTCCTTCACGTGTTGTGGTACTTCATCGTCAAAGAACACGAAAGCCGCAGTTTCTGGTGACATACCATAAATGGTTAGCGAAATTTTTCACTGCACAATTACTAATTTCAGGATCTACTTCCTTGTATTCGATTAATTTTTGTAAAAACTTGTAATCATGATACGGAGCTTTCACAGCCAATGGGGCAAGGAACCAAGCTTGTAAATAGATTCGGACAAGAAAAATGCATAGCCTCTTGATTGAATTCTTTTGTTTTCTCGTCAGTTCAAATTGATCTTGGAGGAAATATATTTTGAACGCATATATAGCCTTTCCCATCCATCGAGCATGGCTCACTGCTCCGGGAATGTGAAATGAAACTCCTTGTGGAGGGGTGCCGCCCAGGAAAATCATAGCCAATTCTAATAATTCACGATAGTCACCTCTATCGTGTTTCTGGTGTATCTGATGTTGTAGAAATTCCAGCATACTGACTCGGACATCTTCTGTGACATCATCTGTCCCACATCGGTAATTACTTTTGTCAAAGGACGACCAGGATTGCCTAAATCTTTTAAACAAAAGCATATCAGGTCCGGCACTTGTACTGCCAGATGCAGAACCATCCATTACAGCATGAAAACTGCTTTGTAGAACTAATTCGAATATGTGATGTCGACACGGTAGGTAGAGTAAGTCACGATCGAACTTCTTCTCAAGGTTTGTACAAGCACCATTTATTCTTCCAGTGTTGCTTGCAGTTGTATCGAAGCACAACGCCTGTATTTTGTGTTCTATGCCCCATTTTTCCACGGCTTCGTATACAGCAGTAGCTTGTGCTTCTCGTGTAGATGACGGTATTTCAGGGATGCCTAATAATTGTTCTTTGCCGTTAAAAGTTACAAATATCGCTAGTCTGTCAACCTTCTCTATGCTACTTGCAGCTTGAACTAGCTTGCCATCCCAGTGAAGCACCAAAGGGTTGGAATCGGCGACATCAAATCTTCCTTTAATTTGTGCTTGCCGTATCTCCCGCATTTCTTTTCTGCGACGTCGAATGGAAGAGCGATTAATGATAAAATTGTCAATGTTACGGTGAAAAGCTTCAGATGCAGCCATTAAAAGATGAACCGCATTGCAGTCGCTGATTTTGCATCTGTCTAGTGCTTCGCAAACACGTGGAGTTAAAATATCTAGAGTACCTCTTGTACCTGAGGTACTTGGTTCACTCACCAACATTGGATCACTGACGCATAATTGTATATCTGACGTGGAATCATAGGAATTTGAATCTGTATATTCAGTGTCACTACCACATAATGTTGCTGAAGAAACCATGACTTTTTCTTCCATTTCCTCGTGAGTTCTTTTTCTGCTTTCCTCCTCCCTTTTTCTGCGTTCCTGTGTTCTTTCTTCAGTTACTTTAAATTTGCGGTCAATGCCAGCCATAGAACCTTGACGTCCTTTCATGCGTTGCAATACTAAAAATTGCTTATCCTCTTAGTTCTTCATAATTTCTAACGCATTCTCGTGGGCAATATCAAACAAATCATCAAGTTGAGAAACAAATGTCACTCGTTTCCTTTCTTCCACATCAGTTTTTCTGTGCAACCTTTTCTGTAAATCTTGCCATTCCTTGTATAGTTTTATAACTTTTTCAGTGCAATGATCACTTCGTTTTGTGGGAATTCGTGCCTTTTCCCAAAACACAAGAACTTCCTTCACAACTAGAATCGCGCTTTCTTTTATGCTCAACTTAACTACACGCACATTGAAAAAGAAAACACTGAGTACTTGTCGTTTTGAAGGCAGTTGTGCTCCTACAATTTGGTTCGCAATATGTCCAATGAGGTTGCATTCGTATTCTTTGCGTAAACAGCGCGTAGCTGACTTCGGGGATACTGCCATTGCATGACACGAATTGCTTTCACTTTGCAAAATAACGACAAACTCAACAACAATGTGTACAAAGTAATTTAAACAAACAATTGCATAGGAAAACAGCGTACAATCATACGAACCCTTGACACAGACTGACTGAGCGGTCTTCAAGTCTTCAGTTTTTGACTCCTTTCTACTCAGACATTGTTATCGTTTCAGTGTTGCAAGATATGCAATGCATGCATGTTATTATTACCAGAACATTACATTTTATTACATCGGAGCATTCATTTTCCAAAGTTGTTAATTATTACATGATCAGAGATAAGTTGAAAATAAAGGCAGATATGTGTTTGTGGTGAAAAGCTACCCCAAAACGATATGTCACACAACCCTATTTCTATTTAAAATTTTGGGTCTGAATCCAAGATGGCGGACTTCAATATGGCCAGCGTCATGGTACTACTCAGTTTCAGGTGTGGATTCACGTGCACTACCTCTATCCAAGACATGGTCCCTTTCCCTTAAGCCGTTTCCAAGTTACAAGGGTTTTTCCAAATTATGGGCCATATACTAAATATTGTAAGTGCATTCAAAACTTAAGGTCGCTTGGGGTCGGTTAAATATTCATCAATTGAGCCAATTTTTTGCACAGATTACTTTGGTCCGACATGGAACCAAATTAGGGGTTGGGAGCAAAGAAATTCGGAAATCGAAAATTAAGGACCAGTCTAATATAGCTATTAGTGCGTCTTTGACGAACACGGAGAGAATGCTCTTTTTTTTAAAAGTGTGTTTAATTCGTCGAGTAATGCACTATCTAATTTGTTTGTGAACACTCGGTGCATGAAAAGGTTGAATCAACAAAGATTCTATTATCGTACTGGAAGTTCAATGGAGTTTTCTTCTCTCCGTCTCCTGTTCGAGTTTCAATTCTTCTATGAGTTTTTAAATGAGGGGGCACACTGGGATGTTTGAAGAAACCCTTTGATGGTGGTTATTTCAGTAAGGGGTACCACTGATTTCTTCTGCACTCTAGGAGATGATTAAAGTTTTTTCTCTTCGAGGATAATTGAAAAGACTTGTGCTGTAGGGATTCTGCTTCCCAGGCTAAGATGTGGTGTCGTCTGCTTCGGCTTTTACTGGATGGTTCCGCCAAGTTGTCTGGTTCGCCTGATGTTCGTGGTGATTCAATTGAAGAAAATAGCTTATTGCATCTCGTCCTTTGGTGGATTTATGTCTTTCTTTCCTCATCATATTCTTCTTTTTTGAATATGGTTATTAGAGGTGTAAAAGGACCGGAAGAAAATATCTCAGTGTGAGGGTAGGAATTTGCATAATAGAAAGAACAGTCGGGTTATTCCCGACTTTAAAGGAGTACTGATTTGATTAAGCATTGATTTCCATATTTCCCCCGCTTTTTGAATCACTTATCGATCCGACTAGAGGTACTTTTTTCTACTTTAAAGAACGCCCCCCCCCCCACTTTTAGATAAACACTTTTTTATATTAGAGATTAATTTATAAAGGAAATATACGTTGAGCGCATTATTTTCTTTAGTTCACAGCATTCTTTTCTTTAGTTCACAACATTCTATTCTTTAGTCCACAGCATTACATTTTTCATATATATATATATATACAGTATATATATATATATATATATATATATATATATATATATATATATATATATATATATTACTGCACATAGTATATTTTATTGTGTCACATGTGACACAATATCTATCTATATATTTTTAGTTATGTAATTGCTACATTGGAATTAAAATGCTAAGATCATTGTTTTAAAGAAAAACAGCGGAATCATATAATAAACATAGTAGACTAACAGTAATTATTGGCAACATAGGTTTATTTTCTTTTTATGTCACAAGGTGACACGCTAATGAAAACAAAACCAGTGATATGTGATTTACTTGCAAACATAAACACACACACACAAAAAGAAATAGGTCTATAGAGCTTATGAAGTAGACTTACCCTAGTACAGGTAACACTTTAGACGTTCATGCACTATTTTAGCACCAAAAGGGAAGACAGGCTTCCTGGTCTACGTAATGATATATACCCTTATGCACTTTTTGCCCTATACGTCGCATCTGCTTACTCAAGTCTTCGGCACTTATTTGCAAACCCGCGTAAAACTCCCTCGCTTTCTTGGGAGAATATTTCTCTATATATATCGTTGTCACTAAATCCCCAAATGCAAAATCGCGCTATCTCTTCGTCTATAATGTAGAGTTTAACCCTTTCATTGAGGCTAGACATATTGCACACAGCACACAAGTGAAGTCAATATATTAATAAGGCATCACAGTGGATAGCAATATGACACCCTTGAGAAACGTTTTTACAAAGTACATATAAGGGGATGGCCGCTAATAGTATAAAGCGCTACAGCAGCACCATTAGTATGTAAGAAGCAATGTAGAGATGTTATTTAGCAAGAGACTTTGCTCACACTTTTTCACTAATATTAAAGTATTACATAGTTATTCTAGCAAATATCTAGAGTCTAGACAATAGTTCTTTCTTTTTTAAACAAACGCTAAGATCTGGCTCTTTTCTCTTTCTTTCTAAAGTAAAATAATCAAAGGGATTTAAGTATTTATAATAGCTGTATCCATGCAAGTACTAGCATTTCCAGGGCAATAGCACCCAAGAAATTCCATGAGATAATTTTGCCTCAAATTGGAGCTACCCTGACTAACAAGGGCCTAGCAGTAAATTATCATATCTATGTATATATAGCCGTTCGATTTAATCTCAAACTTCAAACAACATACCCTTCTAAGGAAAATTAAATCACTTGGAGCGAGATAGCACAAAAGATCAAGAACATTGGAAAATCTTTCTTTCGTAATATCGAAGACACCGTTCCTTGCCACTTCAAGGTATCTGTTACACAGAACATCTCGTGCGCAAGTAGTACACGTACCAAAAGAAATATTCTCTATTTCCTCTTAGGATTAGGATCCTTTGGTCTTTCTTTGACCAATCTCTTTCAACAGCGTCGCTTAGACTCTTCTGTTAAACAGCTCAGGCAGCACGAGAACTTATTAACTACGAAAATCAATAATATGAGAGACAGCTTTACACAGGAAATCAGAATTGTCAAAACTGTGGTCCTCCAGATAAAAAGAGCCATTATTGGGATGCAAACAAGGATACTACGAAGTTTTTATGAGTGGGCACAAGAGACACATAAAACCTTTCTGCATTATACGCACATTACCTTGCGCAGAGCGAAATAAAGCAATTCATGTTCCACGGCTCAGCAAACAAACCTTCTCCACAAACTCTGGCAGAGGTTCAAACTCAAAAATTGTATCTGAACACGAACTTTTAAGGGACACTACATACAAATACGATTTAGGTCTACTGTACACAATTTCTAAAACATTTCTGATTTCTTTTAACTTTTTAACAAAAAACGTTGACATTC
Source organism: Lepisma saccharinum (assembly GCA_022664845.1). Lineage (NCBI taxonomy): Eukaryota > Metazoa > Arthropoda > Insecta > Zygentoma > Lepismatidae > Lepisma > Lepisma saccharinum. Next base: position 31,128 of record JAGDQP010008507.1, read on the forward strand.
TCATGAAAGTACCAATAATCAAAGCAAATTCCATGGCAACACTGCACGAAGTCACAAATCTGGGATTTCTCTATCAGGAAATACAAACATCTCTTTCTCTTTCTCGTTTTGTTTTTACATCTGGCAACGAATTTCTTGAAATCCAAGAACAATTTTACTCTTTCGAAAATGTTCTACATAGGTGCAAGCCGCATAGTTCCCGTAACTAGCAGAAGGTCAGCTGCGTAACCGAAATCGTACACAATAATACATTTACCTCTTGCCAACTTCAAACCTTCGATACAAACGCAAATTATATATATAAATATACGGATGCTGGTATTTTAATTTCTTCTTTAGTCCCTTTCTATAGGACCTACAAATCTGAAAGTGTAATTTTCCATAGTAAACCATAAGAGAATACTAATAATGGCTCATTATTCTTTCGTTATAACGAATTTGAACATATTATATTTAAAGACATGATTTTGCCGAACACCTACTCACCATTTAATTCTAAATAATACGGAAATTTTACCTTCACTTGTAGATAATTTTACTATTAGACAAATAGATAAATTAGCCGAACAGCTGAATTCGATTAAAATTCAAAATAAACATATACAACCTCTAGAGTTCGATTTATCACATACCAATATATTAATAATTATTGTTGTGGTAGTATTATTTCCTATAGTAACCAAAGCATCAGGCTGTACATTTTATATAATGTCTAAAAGAATCAAAGCACTGGAAAATAACAGTCATTAACTCTCTTTTTATCTTCTCTATTAATCGCAGAGAAAGATGTCAAAAATCCCTTTGATGACTTTGCATGCTCAATATTAATCATTCAGCCTTTATATTTACAAAGCTTTGTAGATTCAAAAGATATAGGAATAGTAAAATAGAACTATCTCAAATTGAACATGTAGGAATAGCCTTTAACTCTATCTCTTCACCTAATACTTCTTTCCAGGAAGAGAATACTTATGACGTTCCTTCCAATACTTCTATAGACGATAAATACTTATACGAAACACTAATTACTATACCGTTAAAAGACAGCCAGTTATTCTCTTCTAAAAGTACATCTAATCCTCCTACAAAAACTCCTCTTGAGAGAAAAGAGAACTCCACTATTCCAATTCCACAACCTAAAGTACCCTCAAACCCCTATAGTTTTTCAGTAGCATGTCACAAAGTCAATTCCTGTCTATGATCCTAGGAAAGAAAAGCACTCACACTCACTTCCAAAAAAACTCACCCCACTCACAATGGACGATCATCTTTAATCCACTTTCATGGACCCATATATGGACAAACAGCTGAAGAGAAAAAGTTCTTCATCATCACCCAACGTAGAACACAGGACAAGACCAGAAGAAACAGCAGAATCTACAGATCCCCCCCCCCATTCAGTGTGTGGGACATGATATGGTTTCTCTCAAAGGAGCATCGAAGTTATTTTTTCCTAATTTATATTTTATTCTATTTTTGGGTGGTGAATATATCTATCTATCTATCTATCTATCTATCTATCTATCTATCTATCTATCTATCTATCTATCTATCTATCTATCTATCTATCTAT
>JAGDQP010008507.1:32710-62704 GCA_022664845.1 Lepisma saccharinum
TATCTATCTATCTATCTATCTATCTATCTATCTATCTATCTATCTATAGATAGATAGATAGATAGATAGATAGATAGATAGATAGATAGATAGATAGAAAGAAAGATAGATAGATAGATAGATAGATATACGTCGCAGCATATTTTATGGTGATAGTGGTGAAAGTGAAACAATATGTTATTTATCTCCTTTTATTCATTTCACATTAATATGCCAATGGCTGAAGGTGCTACAGCGTAGTGATATGGTGGATGTGTATATGTGCTATATAGTCAACAACGAATTTTGCATAAACTCACTTATATACGAAATTCTCTTTAATGGTGGAGGCATCTAAGGCATCCCAGGCCTCGAACCTGATACCAGAACCATTTATTTACATGGACATACATATAAATCGTATATCCACATCCTGTGGAACTTTTCCTGCATCGCGTGATTATTACACGCCAACGCTCTTACACAAATATCATTAATGGACAATATTAAGCGGAAGCAGAAAGACATACATAAAACTACATACCAGGTAGTATGTAACGCCTGTTATATAACATTTGTATGCAATCATAACAGTAAATATGTCAATAGCACAAAGACACTTCCGGGCTGTTTAGTTGGAAAACAAGGCGCCCAAACTCTATAGGCTATCACCTTCCCCTGGAAACATGCTAACCCATGTAGTTTCCAAGCTCCTCTTTTTTCCAAAAGGGGAAAACAGAACTGACAAAATAGCGACGTACTGTGGAACATTAAGCATTCAGTCACAACCTCGAGCAGAGACATGAGATCGATAACTACAGTACTAACAGCAGTAGACTTTATATTAGTGAAGAGGCTGACTGGACAGCAGCCATCGAGACTACAACAAACCAGTCCGGTGAGTCAAGAGTGCTACAATTCTTTCCTAAATGAAACTTAAACCTAGTTTCTGAAAACCTCTCGCTTTTCATTTCTTTATATTGCTACATCCATAGACCTTAGTACAAATATCTAAGGCCGTAAAGCCTTACGCTAGGCTAGAATTTTACGGAAAACACGTTTCTGATGTCAGTTTTGCCGTAAATGTATTACTGTGGGAGATAATAGTGTGTGACATTCGTATGGGCTACTGATGCAATACCCTGAAATCACTCATTTTGTTTTGAAATGATGAAGAAATTGAAATCTAAATGCGTACAAATTACATTGCCATTTCGGTATGCACTTGTATGCATCTATTTTAAAATTACTTCATTATTTTAAAACAAAATGTGTTTTCAAGCTATTGCATCAGTAGCCCATAAGAATGTCACACACCATTAGTTCACACAATAATACATTAACGGCAAAACTGACTTCAGAAACGCGTTTTCCGTAAAATTCTAGCCTAGAATGACATATTACACGACCCTCTTCCCAATTAAGAAAGCCGATCGAGATTCAATATGGCGAAGTTAAAGATGGTGTCCGTGTAGAACACACCCTTCAACAGGTAGAACCTTCAACCCAGTACCCATTACTATGAATTATTTGCTTTCATTTTATTTCAGTATTTTACAAATATAAAGCATTTTCACACTTTTTTTTCACTCTCCAGAAACACAAATTTTACTAATAAATCATCGTTATCTGCCAAAATAATTCAGCTCGAGTTGCCAAATTTTGCATACGCACATACTTTGACATTCTAATCCCGATAGAAGAAAGAAATTCAGAACTTTCTTCTGCCCCATCAGTATGTTTGCTTGTCATTTTAAACAGGGATTTATTCAATCGTGTGCACGGTAGTAAGTGAATTAATATTATTAACCTCCAAAAGGAGCTGGTAAGCTTTTAAGGATAAGATCTACAATTTTCGTAAATTAGGCTCAAAACCACTTGTTTTCGTAGACCCTGGCAGCTCTCCAGTACACCCACTCTAAATGTATAAAAACCTTTGCTATATTCTTATATTAAGTATCACTTTCCATGTTAAATAGATTCATTCAAAGTATTCTTATTAAGCTTTTGAACTTAAGAAATTCATTTTGAGAAATACAGTGTTTGTTTTGTAAGCCTTTAGTTCTTAGGATTGAAAATTGTAGAGAAAATTGTATTGCCCTTAAAAAGAACAAAAAAAATCAAAAGAAAATTAGCATAAACCGTGGAATCCCAATAAATTATAGAACCTATTTCGAATAACTGAAGGTCATTAATACTTCACTGGGGAGTGTCTAAAATCCATCCCAAATTCAAAATAGCATTTAATCAGTACTCAACTATTGTAATAAAGATATGGTTCGGCTCAAACAAATTCAAAGCATTTATTGAGACTCTCCACATATCCTCGTCATACAATATTTCCTCTGGGAGTTTGGTTTCCATTTATTGGAAGATAAACTTTTCACCCAAAAGAACCACAATAACATTATACATAAGAAAGTAAATCTCATACTGTACCACAATACTTCTGCTATCTTCAATAATCTCCAACGATGATTTCAGCTTAACATCTTCGGACTTCACCAAATCCAGTGCAATAATCCTCCATGAACTATACAATATATTTAACTAACATTCAATAATGTCAACATAGAACCAAGTCTAAAACAGAAACGCAACTCCAATTACCTATAAAGGAAAAAAGAAGACAAAATCAATGATAATCGAGTAGTCTCAAAAAGTTCAACCATATGACGTCAATCATGATGTCAGAATACATCATTCACCCCTTCTTCCTACAGAACAGAAGAACAAGTGAATATACACCATAAGGTCTTTTGGCATCCTCTATCTCAACTAACAGCACAGTTTCTTATTCGCGAACTGATCATATATGAAGAACACATTATCATCAGACACCTATCAACTAGATCTGGCACATTCTGTCGTCTAAATTCCAAAATCTGATATCAATATTATTCCTCACTTACTTCAGTTTAATATCTAAATCAGGGTCATAGTTGCTTTTCTCTTCCACCAAAGTATACATAAACGACACTTCAAGGACATAAGTACTCATAAACAACACTTGAAGATCATATAATTATTAAGCAAAGTTTCTAGAAAATCATATGATCATGCAAACGCAAAACACTTAAAATATCATTTATTGAAAATTCACCAGTTTTTCCATAACCAAAACTGTCATGTCGACATCGAACGCTTAACATCATTTCTCTTTATCAATATCCAATATCTAATCTCCTCTCCCTTCGAGAAAAGGAATCGTAATTCAAACGAGAGAAAGACCTAAGAATACAATTCTTCCACTATTTCTCGGTTTAAGTAAATTCAATTGCATCAAAAACATTTCGCAAAACTAAAACATTAGATTCAGACATAGCAAGTTTCTTGTTCCAACGGTTACTGAATCCGAGTCATTATATTAGCCTTGGAAATAAAGGGAGAAAAGGGCAAATGTCGGGAATAATTACGAGAAAACTGAATTTTGGTCAGTTGTTACATCATTACTAGAGGTGCATTTCCCCAAAAGCCCCCGCCCCCCTCCCTTGTTTTTCCCCCAATCCCCCCGAAATACAAATTTACAAACTTTCAAAAATTGTATTATATTTCACAAGTAAACTTTACGTTTGGGTGAATCGAGTTGCTGCCCGAGGCATATGTGATAGAGTGGTAGTAAGTGTACTCAATTTGTCAGGGAAGTTTTAGGTTCAAAGCTCAACGGGTTTAGGAGATACAGCCACTAGAAGGTGTGGCAACATCAAATGTTTTTGTTCAAAGTTTTGTTTCCTTGTTGGGAAGATGTTGATACTAGCACGTAAGCAAACCGAAACAGTCAAGGTCGGCTCTGCGTGCACATGTTACGTCATTCTATGCAGGTAGCTGTTGGTGTGGTTTGATCGTGTGACGTACTGACATCTAGCTGCGGTTGAGAGTTCGCGCGGACTATCAGAAACGAGGGCTAGGTGAATTCGATGGTACGTATGGGTTACATCGTGGATTTCGTTTCTTGTTACAAATTGTAGAATTAATTCATGCGATGTAACTATTCGGTGTACGTCGTTGGTGGGGCGTGTTATTGTGTTAAGTTATTGAAACAGTGATATTTCCATTATATCAACGATTAATAAGTAGAGTAAGAATTTGACGTAGAAAAATAGCATGGTATTGGAAGCAAAATTGCAGCTGCATATAGATGATAAATGTAAATGGGTTATGTACAACCGGCGATAGCATGGAAACAGCACTGGTTAGTATATAGTGTAGTGTGTTTTACATATGCAATGTGTAGAGAATAGATTCGTACAGTCCCGGAACCTCATTGGGTGTTGTATTGATTCGAGAGTGTGGGAATGTTATGATGTTACGGTATTGAATGTCCCGTGTTAGGTTCCTTTGTTCTTCAATAGTAAAATTCGACCCCGCTTACGAACTTTGTTTCGGACGTTTGTGTTTACCCAAACGTGTGCGTAATTTCGTGTTCGAATTAGAGTGTTGAGGAAGACCGTAGAGTATCTGTGCATGTAATTGAGCTTCGTGGAGAAAATTTGACCGTATAGAAGGATGTGTAATACCCGTATAACGGACCAACTTGTTTGAACATGTTACGTGGTATGTATGACTGTTGGTAATTGTGTAGGCATTTGTATCCTTGTTGTTGGAATGTTGATACAATATATGTTATATGTTAACTTGAAATTGGAATTAATTACCACGGCAGTATTTTGAATTGATTCGTTCTAGCTCGCCTGATCGAAGTTTACTCCATGCACGTCGTAGAATATCCCTGTCAAAGGGCATACGTAGGTACATGTTATAGTCGTAATACATAGTCCAAAACAAGAGCGAACTCGTCCGCGAAGTCCGTGACTCTGACAAGGTATGTGACATGAGTCCGGCTGCCGCTCTGCCAGTTTGGTACTGTCCTCTCACGTCACTTCACTCTTGCTTCTTATCCGATTACAATCCATTGCTCGCTCGCTCATTCCCTCACTCTGCTACTTCTCACCCCGTTTGTGCTACATACACAATCTCTCATGTTTGTCTACATGTTGGGCTGTTTGTGATAGAATAGAGTAGGATGAATGGCTGTGTGTGTTACGGAACGGATTTATGTTAGTGTCTTTTGGTTTGTTTTTGCGGGTGATATTTACACCTGTTTAAATGAGTTGCAATCAATATTAATGTACATATGTGCTTCTTCTTTTCTCTTTATTAGATGGATCCTGCACTCGTTATGTCAGCACTGGTCGCCAAGTTTGGAACGAATAGCAGATAAATGACGCGGAATGAGGATATCTTGTTCAGACAAATTCTGGAAATACTACAAAGGGATATGGACGTGATGTCATTAGGATTTGCGGGTGACACAGAAGATGATGACATGGATTTCGGCGACGATTCTGATCAGCATGAAGACGAGGAAATGGTTTCATCGTCACAACAGTCCCAATCGTCGCATGTATCGGGTTCGAGTTCCAACGCATCGGAATATGTCCCTTCACCAGCAAAGATAACAAAGACATTGGATGACGACTATAAGATGAGAGCATATATGTTCTGGACCACTGGTGAGAATGGCGAGTTGCTGGCCGAGCGCCGGAAACCGTCATGCGTGATGAGCAGCTTTCGACGGTAAAGAACATGAAGGTTCTTTATGATTCCGAAAGTCATTTGGAAAAACCATCGATGAAGACGATAAATAAACTTGCTCTCGAAAAGTTCCGCGAGATATGGAGAAGTGCGCTACTATTCATGACTGAACAATAAGACTTTGGGCAATGGAAATTAAAGCAGAACTGGATCCGGAGAAAACGATTGCATTTAAAGCTTCACCATCGTGGCTGCAGAAGTTTAAAAGGCGTAATCAAATTGTCAGTCGAGCAATTACTCATCGCGCCACAAAGACTTGGAAGGAAAATGAGGCAAAGTTGACGTGATCGTATGATCACTGATGACATTCCAGCTGCCAGTGTCTTCAATGTGGATCAAAGTCGCTTTGCGAAGGAATTGCATTCGTACCGGACGTTGAGGGAGAAAGGATCAGTGAAGATCAGAGCAGCAGTGGGATCTGTGAGTGCAACATCTCATTGCTACATGATAATGCCAGTGTCCATGGATTGTGCTAGTGTCCATCCTACATGATTGTGTCCATGGAAGGAGAAATTCTGATTCCCAGGTACGTATGTTGTGGTGGCTGAACCAAACGGTAGGTTCCCTGCAGTAAAGCCAGCCGATCCTGCTAATATAACCTCATTTGCTGGTAAAACAGCTAACTTGAACGAGCAGGATCTGAAGACTTTCTATTCGGACGTCATGTAAAAAAGCATTCCAAGTCATAGGAAGAAAGTCCTCCTATTACTTGATTCGTGGTCTGCAAATAAAGACTACAGCCTTTCGTCACAGTGTGCGCCAGAAGGCTTTGAATTGATCAAACGGCTGATACCTGGTGGATGTACTGGCATGATTCAGCCTCTGGATGTTCACTTCTTCCGTCCATACACATTATTTGTTCGTTTCATCACTGATACAGCAATAACAGGAAGTGACGTGAAATTTGGCATCTTGACAGGTTCATACAACTTCAGTCGTTCACAATTTACCAGTTCAGTGCTCCTCGTTTTTGCAACATGATTCGATTCGCTTTCCATAAGGCTGGATACTTGAATGAGGAGCCTGGAAGTTGGATCGCTTCTTACGATTACTGCTTTGACGGAATTGTGAACGACAAATGTTTCAAGTGTGACTCGATTGCGTTTGTCAGGTGTGCTCACTGTAAGCAGAGTATTTGTGCGAGGCACGCACTCTTTTCTGAACTGCATATTGATTGTCGTAATTGGTAACTTTTCTATGCAATAACAAAATCACTTCGGATTTGCAAAACAAACAACTTTCTCTTGTATTTGATCACTTAAATATGCTGAAAACACGAACATAATCTAGTTTAGAGAAAATAATAGGTACAAGACTTCTCTCTTATATTTTGGACTATGTATTACGACTATAACATGTACCTCCATGTGACCTTCTAGTGGCTGTATCTTCTAAACCCTTTGAGCTTTGCACCTAAATATTCCCTGACATATTGCGTACACTTAGTACTACTCTATCACATGTGTCTCGGGTAGTAACTCGATTCACCCAAACGTAAGGTTAGTAGTGATGAAGTAAATATGGTAGTAGTTTTGAAGTAATTTAGATCCAGAGCGCAAAATATGGATATTTTACTTTCAATATTTACACTTTTTACGGTGTAGTTTGTTTTAAACTCACAATATCAAAAACGTGTTCGAAATAAAAGTTGTTGCCTGTTTTATAAGCTTTAAAGTGATATACATATCAATATGTTTGAACAATTACTGTGTTAGCTATTGAGATATCAACGACGCGCAACAGCGCGCGCAATGCTTTTCCATCTATCCACATTAGGCAGTTATAAGCTGCCAACGATTATAATAACCTGCCTTTGCTACGCAGCTGTAAGTAAAATAGGTGTTGAATTAGTGGTGTTTTGACGGCCTTTTATATGATATATTACGTACCCAGATAGCATGCCAGCTTGCAACAAGGTTGTCAGTTACTTGCTTCGAGTTTTAAGCTTGATATTGTGTTGAACTTAATAAAGAAGCATGAAATAAAATTGTTGGAAAAACAAGTGGCTTGGTAGTTATAACTAAACTAATTCAAGCTTGTTGGAACCAGCAAATATACGAGGAAACTTGTCAAACTTTAAATGTATTATAATAAGTTTTTTTCGTTGCGCTTTCACTGTGCTCTCAGTGCACTGAAGTTTCATCATGTGCCAAGCCTATTTCGACGTTCTCTAAACTTCGCCAATTACTAGAGGTGTCTACGATCTGATTCCTTGCGATCCGATGGACTAAGTATAAACAATGCTTCGAATTCGAACTCGGGCGTGTGATTCCGTGGTCTAGTGACTACAGCATCGGATTGGTGTGCCAATGGCCCTCGGTTCGATTTCTATCCAGAACAATGTTTTTATTTTTTTTAAGACGTACAATTTATTTTCCTTTCTTGTCCTGGCAAGGATACCTCGACCTTCATTTCTGTAAACTAGAGTGCTTGATGCAACATTGTTTAAACCTTTTGACTTAAATTGCTAAACGTGCATCAAGTCATCATTCCATTTGTCAAAGTAAGCTTAACGTTTGAGTCAGTTCGAAATTGTTATGTGGGAGTGAAATAAAAGAAGGTATATATGAAATTTAAGCTATTTCTTTGTTCATGAAAGGCAAATAAAACCTCAGGGAATTTATTATGATAAGGATAGTCATACTTCTATTAGTTGAAAATTAAATTTAGTTGGTAATTTAAATTTTTATTGTAATTTACCTTTGATGATATATTGTCAATTGAATGCTGTAGGTTATATTTATTATGTTCTAACAGAACGTGGTAATCGATTACCGCTGTAAAGAAACTGTTAGGATCTTGTGAAAATTTAGGTAGCGGAATGATTGCATTAAGCTTCACAAATTACCTATTTATTAGAAATACAATAAATGAAGAATGATTGGTTTTGATTTATTGTGTGCTCTTAGTGGGATATAACTTGAAAGAGGAAGTATCATCATGAAAAGAGAATTACGAAAATTACGTGACAATGCTTTCACTATTCCCCAACCCTCGGTAGTATACGTGCTGATTAACGTTTTTACTGTTATTTCAGATACCAGCATATTCGCCTGTGTCTCGACATATATTTTCTAACCCGACAACTTTCAGCTCATATATCTTCCACAGTTTGCAACACTGTGCAACCAACTTGTACTATTTTCTTTTCCATTGTCAGTTCTTTTCCACTGTGCATTAATTGGTGTATAATGCTATTTAAAAAATTGTAACTTTGTTCTGCGTTAGCAACACTGCTTCCTAGATGGCAACGCTGCTTATGGTTTTTGTTACTACTTGTGGTCAGTTATATGTTGTGCAGGTTTTATTTTGATTACTTTTCCCGTTTTCAAGATATTCCATTAAAACCTCACTACTGCCTTTATATACATTTTTGTGGTACTCAAAGTTCCGGAGCCCCTAGCTCCCCTCCCCCTGGACCATGACACCTTAAATTTTGGTAATCTGCATATCTCGTTCTGTTGCTTGCGATGTATTAGGTGTGAATAGGATTTCTGTGTTTGAGAACCGTGACCCTTCCTTGGTAGTTTTTTTTAGAGACCAACAAGTGGGTTTTATAAAAATTATAATAAATAACAAATAAATAGATTACGACAAAGAAAATCGAGTCTGTTTTGTTGAGGAACTTATCTATTGATGAATGGCTTGTTCCTAACACGTTTCTTACAGTGGAAAACATATATTTTTGTAATTTAGGCTTTTGAAAGAGACCGCTCATTTTATCATTGACTAAGTGTACATGGTTCGAACCCCCCCGCCCGCCGATAGTTTACTGTTGGAAAATTAACACCGTGTATCACGATGAAAGCAACGGATAAAATGAAACTAAATGTATGCATGACAGCATTAATGCTCTGTTTTGGCCAACTGAACTAGTTTTTTCAACGTTGAATAAACCGTTGAACAGGTGGTTATTTCGGTACATTTACAGTGTTAAGAGAACGCTGCAGTATTAAAGTTTAACCCACGTATTTTCAGCGTTTGTGTGCTACTGGTGTAATATTGCCCTCCTCTCTTCGGAAAATTCCTGACGACGCGCTTGATGACTGACGAGTCTGAACTGTTGAGCTGGATTCCAGCTTTGACTATTATCTCCGCTATAGAGATTATCAGAAATAAAATACCGTGCCGGTGAGTGGTCTGTACCGGCCACCGGCTTTAAACACAATGGTGGGTAAAATTTCTGGCCCTGTCGGTAAAATAGCAACTGGTTGGCAACTCTAATCGCTACTAAAGGTGTATCATTCACCCACCACCTGTCCTATCAAGGGTAGAGAATTCACGTTTCTCCTTCAAGGATTAAAAGTGATCACAGTTTCTATAGCATTCAGTCATGATCACGTTTGAAGGGTGAACCGTGATCACAGATCAATATTTTATAAGGTGTTTAATTATGAGAGATCGTGATTTCCCATTCACCGTGATCTACTCAAACGTACTGGTTTTTCGCTTATTATTATATCTGTTATTTGCGAAGAAACCTTAAAGAGTCAAATGTCGCACAGTTTCAGAATGTACTCACTCGCACGCTTGTAAGTGGAAGAGATAAGCTGACCTCTGCACTCTGACACCTAACACTCAGTATACATTGTGAAGAAAAAAATCAATCGTCTAGCATTAGCAAGCATCATACAGTGTCAGTTCAGCAAGTGTCGCGTAACATGCAGTATAGAATGGATCCTTTTAATCATGTGAGTACGAAACATTTCATCATTCTGAACCTAACTACAAGTATCTTGAATATTATGTCAAGAATAAATACCAAGTGTACTTAAAAAGAAAAAAAAAACGTTTCGCTGCTGTGTTCCGGGTTGATATGTTAAAAGCAAGTGCTTAGTTTTCTGTATTTTAAGTTTGTTCAAACATATTGTTTTAATCTTTTCTTTTGGCGGGGGGGGGGGGGGGGGGCTAAACCAACACACTACACCAATCGTCTACAGAAGTTTTACATTGAGTAAATTAGAAATACTGTGTAAGGTATGTGCTTTTTTAATATTCATATTTATAACTGCAATTAGGTAAGGAAATCATACACATCAACGATCATTTGAAGCTAAACCAACAGAATAGAGAGTCAAAAATGAAATATCTTTTTATTACTTCCCAAATTCCGGGAGTAATGAAGGTTAAACATTTAATTCTAACGTCAAAGTTAAGTAATTCCCAACTTGAGTATTTTTATATCATTTGTATGCTGGTAAGTTATTTAGGTTATTTTTCATTTTTAACATCAATAGCTTCTGTATAAAAAAAAAAGGAAGGAAAGGAATTAAATATCGAGGGTGTAGGTCAATTACAAAAATATGCGCAGGGGTAGAGAAAAAGTACTCTTGATTGTTCACATCGACCCGGGTAGCCAACTGTAAGCTGTAAAAGTTGGCTAGGCCAAATGCAAAATGAGGCTAAAATGTTATATTTTCATTGGAAAGCACTGCCACTTTTATGGCTAGATTTGACGTAAAAAGTGGCTAAAAAAACTCTATCAACAATAGAAAAATCATGAATTTTCGAGGTTAAATAAAATAAAAATTTACTAGATTTAGCCACAAAGTTGCCAGATTGGCATCACTGACTTGCTTCTGCTGGTGACCTTGATGGAACGTTACGTAATGCCTTATGAAAGTACCTTGTGAACAAAAGTCGGGAAATTCCCAATTTGCTTCTTCTCCTGAAGTTCAATATTTGGACGGGTTTAAAAGATTAGCAGTTGCATTTTTTTGGCAACGAAAATTTGTTTGTGTGTTTAATAAAGTACAGTAAATTATTTTAAACTCTAAAAACATGTTAAACAAATTTTTAACTATGGCTGTGCGGAATGTTGAAAACTTCAGAAAAAAAATGTTTTGTTCTTTCTTTGCACCGGTTTAGAAAAATAATTAATTAGAAATAAACATACGCAAGAGTTCTTTGAAATTCAACCCCTCCAGGCATGATCAAGCTGACTGGAAATACGAGGAAATCGGTCAGAGATGCCTAAAGGCCACGAGGAAATATCTGTAATAAAGGTGCAGTTTCATTTGTGCAATGGTTGCATGCGATAACTCCAAACTGTGAACGCGTGCGACAGAAGCATGAAATGTGTAGTCCGGGGCCCAACTGCTCTTTCGACTTCAGAGAGCTTCTCCGCCCCCCCCCCCCGCGATTTTTTTTTTCGAAATATTTCGAAAACTAAGAGCACTATCAAAAATGTAAGAACATAGCGCACTAGAGCTTACAAATTACTATCAATTACAATGGACAGCGATCTCGAGGTCTTGTCCATTGATGAGTGATACGTTTTCAAAGATTATAACGTCATCATTTAATTGAAGTCTCAGCACTCACCAATTGACAAGATTTCGAGATTGCTGTCCATTGTATTTCATAGTAATTTGTAACTTCTAGTGCGCTATGAATTTATGTTTTTGATAGTGCTCTTAGTTTTTGAAATATCTTGAAAAAAATATTAAAGATGGGGTGGGCGGTTGGAGCAAGGAGTCCTCTTAACCCAAAATTTCGGTATATACAATATATTTGGTGGCTCCTATATGGAAAAACTTATGGTTCCTAAAATTGCATATGATGGGTATACAGTTCATACCCTTGAGCGTTTCTACATAGGACGTCATCAATATGGCCGCCCTATAGTACTACGTTTTACTAGGGAATTGATCAATTTTCACTAAATATACCCATATTTGGTATCAAATGATAGATGCCCTCAGTTAATCCAAATAACTAATATGGTTCATATCCGTGAGCTTAAGGAGATATGGTGTCATAAATATGGACGCAATATAATACTACCTACCTCTTATTAGAAGATTGACCAATTCTCACTAAACATACCCATGTTTGGTATCAAATGAAAGCCCTAGATGCCTGGAGTTAATCTAAATGAGTAATATGGTCTATATGGTTCGTACCCTTGAGTGTATCGAGATATACGACATAAAACGATACGATAAAACATTTTTTTCTGATATTAGATAAGCCTTGACCATATACTCAACGCTGACGACCTAAAAATGTACTCTACTATTAACTTGTTGAATGATTGTGAAAATCTACAAATTGACATAAACGAAATAGTCAAATGGTGTAGCAATAACTTACTTGAAATTAATGTCAACAAATGTAATGTAATGTCATTTACAAGACGTCAGACAGCCGTGCATTTCAAATATAATATTAATAAAACGCCTCTCTCACACCCCAAAACTATAAAGGATCTAGGTATAATATTTGATTCCAAACTGCTTTTTGACGCTCATGTAGACAAAATTGTTAATGAAGCGTATAGAAATCTGGGATTAATAATAAGAATGGGAAAGGATTTCAGGAAGACAGAAACTCTCATGCGTCTATTTCAAACATATGTAAGATCAAAAATTGAATACCCTACCATTAACTGGAATCCAAGTACTGCATGTAGCTCAGACAAGCTGGAAAAAATTCAAGCAAAATTCCTGATATATAAAGAACTGATAGCAAAAAATATTAAATACAAAGTTTAACATGATGAGTCTTGGGAACAGACGTACTCTTCATGAAATGATTTTTCTTTACAAAGTGTTTACAGATAGAATAGATTCCATCAATCTGCTCTCAAACTTTCAGATACATGTCCCATCAAGCAAAACCAGTACAGAAAATTCAGGATTCGTTTATTATCAAAAACCGCGAACAAATATTATGCAAAAGTCACCAACTTGGAGAGTGAGCGCAACCTATAATGACATAAGTAAAAGAGCTAATTAAATTAACTTTCATAACATGAATCTTAAACAAATTCATAACATTGTAAAAAAATTCTGTATGCAGATTGTACTCGTAGTGGTGACAATAATGTAAAATATGGAATATTCTAATCAGAGACGGCGTTAGGTGAGCGCGGGGCCTAGGGCAATAATGACTCCGCGGGGCCAAAGTACAAGTAAAAAATCGCTGAGCGCCGAAATGTTACATCCAAAGCCGATAAAGCAGTAAGCAACTTCCCCCTAAATGCTTCCTCTCTCTTCTTCCTTTCATTCCTAACCCTAAATTTATTACTAAATATTCTCTTTTTTAATGAACAACGGTTTCTTATGAAAAAAAGGGGGGGCATCTTTTCCCCTTGCTTCTTTATTCATTTTCATTTCACATTACATTTCGCATGGAAACTATACAAACTAGTTTATTTGTAAACTTTTTTTTTACAAATCAACTTTTATATCATTGAGTAAGAAAAATATCAACTCGGAACGCGGGGCCTGGGACGGTTGCCACCCCCAAACGCCGCCTCTGATTGTAATTAAGTTCTCCTGTTGTGTTCTACAATAAATAAATAAATAAATTTTTAGTATCACAAAGACCATAAATTATATGTAATACTGCTTTTTTATGTATAGGAATGAATAATTTGACTGAAAATAAATTAAATATGTAAGTGTACAACTAACATGTTCGAGTACGGATTTTAAATCATTTGTTAGCGTAGTTAACACGAAGGGACTTGATATTTCCGATTTGTCCGTCCATCTACTAGTGTCAAAAATATACCTCATGAATCACAAGAAATTGAGAAGAGGTTTCATGTGCTGTTGGAACAGTTTTGATCGGTGCAATAAGTCAGTGTTGCCAACCTACTTTATTTTACATTTAGTTTTTTTCAAATTGCTTTCATGACGTTGGACGGATCCTTATGTAACGTGGCATATACATTAGTCTACACAATAGGAAAATACTGTGGGTGTCACGGTACCCAAACACGGCAGTTGTCAGTGTTGCCAACCTATTTTATAAAAAATGTGTCTCTATTACCTATACAATAAGCCTACACACGTCCTTTGATTTACATCAAATTTTGCACATGTACATTAGGTTCTGGAACCGGTCGTAGAAAGAGTCCGGGTCGGGTTCACTGAACTTTGAGTAGATATGAAGAGACCCTCAGAGGCTTACCGATTATTAGTAGAATTCAGTGCTTACTTGTTTCATTAATTAAAAATAATATGTTTGTTATAACTTTAATGAATGACTGTAAATGTTATCATATTTTAATGAAAGCATTTTGAACCAAGCAAACATATTGTAATATAAACTGACATTATGAAAACGAAGAAAAAAAGGTCAGAAGAGTGATGGCAATGGAAGTGGAGGGCAAGAAAGAGGCAAGAAAAAGCAAGACGGCAAGAAACGTCGGCCCCACGGAGGTGTGTAAAGGCGGAGAGAAATAAGAAGTAAACGAAAGTTCTTCAGATTGCAGTTTAAAGAAATGAGGTTTTAAATGAAAGAAATTAATAAAAAGTTAGCCTATAATAATGTAGTTGCAAAACAGTATGCGCTTTTTCACACAAGACGAAATTCACATCTTTTTTTAGAAGTAAGTGTTACTTACAAACAATCTTAAGTTCTTTTACATTAAAACGACCATTGCTAATAAAAGATATAGTGCCATGAAATGTAGACTGATGATTAACTGGTAAATTTTTTATAAGTTTGAGGTCAGCGACAAACTTGTCACGAAATTTCACACTTTTAAAGTTAGAACATGCCCAATGTAAAATTTGACATTATAAAACAGTGCGTAAGATCTTCTCAACACAAATGCCTGTATTTCCCCAAAGACACAGCTTTCTAGAGCTGGTCGAGTTCTTGAATTTATGCGTGCGCCAGTACCGTGAAACTTGGTATTTGTAATCAGATCAGCTTGTGTTGAAAATGAAACGTTGCTAGATAGCCGTGTGTGATGTCTACCTCCATAGTTCATTACTTGGTTTACGTGAGTTTCTCATTTAAAAAAAACTTATCTATTATCCTCCCCTTTATTTTTTAAAAAGGAAAGTTACATCACAATATTGTAACGATAGTTCGTCTTAGATTTTTCTGCTTTTGCAGCTGCGCTAAATACGGATAGTGTCATTGTTGTCGGTGTAGAGCGTCTTCTTATTGTAAGAACCAGGGCTGGGTTGCAAGAAAATACTTAAGTGTAAAATCTGACTTAAGTCAGACCATCGAGCTCTACATAATACTGGAGTGACTACTTAGTGTTAAAGATAGACGACAGAGCAAACGTTTAAACTTGTTTGCTCGCTTCCAGTCTAATCCAATGTGGACCAAATTTTCAGTTCTAACTCAGTTTTATACGCCTCTTATCGCTGTGCGGCCTGTTTTTTAATTTAAGTAGTCACTCCAGTATTATGTTGAGTTCGATGGTCTGCTTACGACAGATTTTACACTTAAGTATTTTTCTTGCAACCCAGCCCTGACACCTGCAGTAGTTGTTATTTTAAAAAAGTAAATATTTTTATTATATTTTTTCCACCTTCCGTCGCTTATGCTGGTAATTAAAAGTGGAAATGAACAAATATTTCCCTATATTTAAGATACCGGTACTTTAAAAAATCCCAATTTTCCACTACCTACAAATTTTGAGATTTTTTCCCCTACATCGAGGTAAATTTACCCATGTGGCAATACTGGATGTAAATAGCGTAATAGCACGCATTTTCAAACTTCTAAAAAATAATATTCTGGAACAATAACAAAAGTCAGTCCGGTGCCAAATCATAGTCCGGCACCCATTGTTGCTTGACAATGGTAGGCTATAAATTAAAAATTTGCAAGTCATTTTAAAGCTGTGTACTGATAAGCGGAAATTCCAGATTTAAAAAATGCAATTGTTACGTAGGACAAACTTTTTGTAAGTGAAAAGTGCCCGAATGACACAGACAAGCAGGCTTATAGTAAAAGTGATTAAAAGAATAAGTTCCTTAATTATTTTAGAGGCTTTTCTTTAGTTCACAATGGTTCGTGGTGTCCTCAAATCTTGGAACATTAATTTAACTCATTTAATGACGTCATACAATGATGAAATTTTGCACAGAGACGTAAGTCGGATGAGAATACAATATACCATTGTTAGTTTCATATATTTCTACAGTATATATTTTAAAAGCATATTTTAATATTTTTTTTTAATATGGACTTTTTATCTTAAAATAAATACCAGCCAGAAATGATGTTATGTTTGACTGGTTGCAGAACACTTTAGGATTTAGATAACAAAATATTAGCTTGAGAAAAAGTATCTAACATCGAAATAGATAGAAAAAAAAGTATTTTTCGAGACATACTTTTCGAAAATAATTTGTCGTAAAAAGTAAAAAATAATATTGTTTATGCATGACTAAAAAGAAAAGCATGGGGCGCGCCAATTGAAGAATTTATAAAGTGACTGGAGAGCGCGACTCATGACTTTCTTTTCAGTCATGCGTAAAAAATATCATCATCATCATCATATTCAGCCGTTTTCTATCCACTGCTGGATGAAGGCCTCCCCCTTTTCTCTCCACATATCTCGGTCTGCTGATATCCTCATCTATGTAGCTCCTGAAAAACGCTTGATTTCATCTACCCATCTTACATTTGGACGTCGTCTCGGTCGTTTCTTTTCTCTACGAATCCACTATAGCGCATTTGTCGTCCAACTTCCATCTGTTCGTCTAGCTATGTGACCGGCCCATCTCCAGTTCATCTTCTTCGCAGTCTTGATTACATCCTCTACCTTTGTTTGTGCCCGAATCCATTCATTTCTCTTAATGTCCCTCCTGGTTATTCCTAGCATGCACCTCTCCATGGCTCTTTGTGTGACTCTCAATCTTTGAGTCGTTTGTGCATTCAATGTCCAAGTTTCGCAGCAGTACATCATTACAGGTAAGACACATTGATTATAAACTTTACGCTTCAGACACATTGGAAGTTAGCTTTTGAAAATAAAGTGTAGTCTTCCAAAAGAACTCCACGCCATTTTACATCTTCTATTTATTTCATCAGTCAACTTTGCATTCGATGTTTTAAGCTGGCCTAGATAAACATACTCATCAACTATGCCTATTGTCTCTACGTTAACCTTCACTTCCTTCTTTGCAGCATGTTGGTTGTACATTACTTTTGTTTTACTTAAGTTCATTTCAATGCCTATTTTCGAACATTCGTTACTCAGTTCTTCCATTCTGGTTTGTAGTTCTTCTGCACTTAAAGCAACCAGGACTATATCATCAGCGAACCGTAGGTGATGAAGATATTCGCCATTAATTTTAATTCCAACTTCATCCCATTTTAAATTCTGGAACATTCTCTCCAGGACCGCACAAAACAGTTTTGGAGAAATTGAATCTCCTTGAATTACCCCTTTTCCAACTTTAAATTTTTCACTGTCTTGATGCAGTCTAATGACAGAAGTGGCAGTTGAGTAAATGTTTCGCAGTAACTTGATGTATGCACTTTCGATGCCTTGATGTTCAAGTGATTTAAGTACTGCTGACAAGGAGACCGAATCGAAAGCTTTTTCAAAATCTATGAATCCCAAACATAGAGGAAGTTCATATTCATTAGTCCTTTCCATAACTTCATTCAATGTTTGTATGTGGTCCATTGTGCTAAATCCACGACGAAATCCGGCTTGTTCCCTTCCCTGGTTAAAATCTAAGTCTCGTTCAATACGATTCAAAATAAATTTCGTGAACATTTTGTATATTACTGACAGTAAACTAATTGGTCTGTAGTTTTCGACGCGTTCTTTGTCCCCTTTCTTGTACAACAAAATGATAACGGCATTGTTCCAACTTCTGGGTATTTCTCTCTTCCTCAGGCACATCGGGAATAGTTTAGCAAGTTCCTCTTTCATTTTTTCACCTCCCCATTTAAACTTCTCTGCTGTGAGTCCATCTTCTCCTGGTGATTTTCCGTTCTTCATCCCTCGAAGTACTTTATCCACTTCTTTCATTACGTCTGGGACATCAACATCATTTTCTTCTGAGTCTTCATTTCCTAGCTCTTCCTCGGAGTAGTACAATTCTGTGTAGAAATTTTCAAATATGTTTATAATTTCTTCCTTATTTCGTGTTACGGTCCCGTCTGGTCTCTTAACTGCAATTATTTGCTTTTTCCCTATCATGAGCTGCTGTTTGGCTTTCTTCAGGCTCTTGTTTTCCTCGTTATATCTTCGTACAACCTCTTATTTTCTTTCTTACGGTTTTATTTAGTTCTACGTACTCAATCATCTTTATGCAATTTTCCTCTTCTTTCATTTCCCTTCTTTTCTTCATCAAGAGCTTAGTTTCTTCTGAGACTTTGCTCTCTTTTTTCTTTCTGGTACCTGCTATCTCCTTGGCTGTTTCTCTTATTATCTCAGTCAGTATTTTATTTCTCCTATCGATGTCTTCTTCATCCTCTAACTCTTCCAAGGCGCTGAATCTGTTGCTTAGTTCTATCTCGAATGTCTGTCAGTGTTTCCCTAGATTTTCAAGGTCTAAAACTAGCGGTTTTCCTCTGATAAGCTTCTTTCTCTCAAGTCTAGTATTTAGTTTCAGCTTACATCTCACCATCCTATGATCACTCGAGATTTTGAAACTGTTCAGAACAGACACCTCTTGCAGAATTTCCCTGTTATTTGATAGAACGTAGTCTATTTCGTTTTTGATCCCATTTGGGCCTTTCCATGTCCGCTTCCTCTGGGGCGCCTTCTTGAAAAATGTATTGGAAATGAACAGTCTGTTGGCTTCTGAGAATTCCACTAACTTCTCTCCTCTCTTGTTTCTTTTGCCAAATCCAAAGTTTCCCACTTTCGTGTCACTGCTCTGCTTAGTTCCTACTTTCGCATTGATATCTGCCATTACAATTTTGTAATGCGATTTGCTACTATCCAAAATCTTCTGGATCTCCTCCTATAGGTCTTCGACTTCCTCCTCCGGGTGCGAGGTTGTTGGAACATACACTTGTATAATTTCCATACTGTATCTCTTGTTATTTTTTATTACTACCTGTGCGATTCTATTTGAAATTCCTTCAATTTCTGTGATCCGTGACTTCAGGTCTTTATTAATTATAAAGCCAACGCCTGTCGCTTTTCCAGTTTCTGTTCCTTTGAAGTAGAACGTGTGCCCTGACGGTAGTTCCAACTGTTCTTCATTCTTCCTCCACACTTCTGATAGTCCTATGATGTCCCACTTAATCCTCTTAAGTTCATTCTGCATTTCTTCTAATTTGTCCTCTCCTGCAAGTGACTTACAGTTGAGGGTCGTCTCGTATAGGTCCGTTCGAGTTGCCGTGTCGATGTCCTGGCAGCCTACAGTCCAA
Organism: Lepisma saccharinum; assembly: GCA_022664845.1. Taxonomy (NCBI): domain Eukaryota; kingdom Metazoa; phylum Arthropoda; class Insecta; order Zygentoma; family Lepismatidae; genus Lepisma; species Lepisma saccharinum. The sequence continues at coordinate 52,385 of JAGDQP010008507.1, forward strand.
ACACGGGCATTTTGACTCTCTGACTTCCTGCAGGACTGACCGCTGCCGTTGCCAGCTGCATTCCGTCCTCCGGGCAATGAGTTCTTCCGAGGCTGTTTCCTTGCTTGTACCATCATATGTAAAGAAAGGAGGGGTGCTGACATTTGACTCACCACGCTGTCAGCTAATGCGGGTTGGTGAGCAGCCCATCCATGTTCGTTCGCCAAGCAGTTGCTTGGGTACTAACAGGCCCCACGACGTGAACGTATGGATTGGACAGTAGGCGTCTACCCCGGTCGGTTCCCTTTAGTCTCAGCAAGAGGAATTAAGGGGTCTCCTCCCAGTTATGTATTACTTTTTAGGGCAAATTATTTAAGAAATCTATGTCTTTAAAAAGTTTCTTTTTTAATTATTTTTCGTTCATGAGATTGAAAAAAATTAAATCTGCGAGGACTAGTATGTCTCACCTAAAGAATTCAGACTTTTAGTAGTCAATACACAGGCTAAACTGTTGCAGCTAGAAAAACGAAATTTAGTATGAAGGTACATCATCACCAGCAGATCAACCAAATATTTCAAAACTTTGAGAAAGTCGCCATCTTGGATCCAAAATGGTCGCAAAACCCATTGTTGTATAGAATACACAGCATAACGGCTGGAGCTAGAGAAACGAAATTTTGTATGACGGTACATCATGTGGTTTTCAGAGGGAGACAAGGATAAAGTGACAGTTTTTCTATGATTTACTAAAAATTATCAAAAAGATAGCCACGACAATATTTACTAAATTAAGGGTGCAGAAAGAACCTTGTCATGAAGTACATTAAACCTACCTTAAAGTATACTAGAAGTTGATTGGAAATGCTTAAAAGAGTATAATAATGTTAATGACTTAGGAAACTTTATTATATTATTTATGAAATATTTGTCAAATGTGTTCCCTGCAAAAGAAACTCTGTCCCAAAGTATCCTTGCTGGTTTACTAAAGACATTATTAGGAAACTCAAGGTTAAAACAATTTATCATATAAAATCTACACAAAAAAAATTGAAAATTCAAATCCCTACAATCAGGAATTTGTTCGATTGCGTTGGGAAGTCAAGAAAGGCATAAAAATAGCCTATAAGACCTTTATATCAAATTCTGCAAATAATCTCAATATTGATTCAGGTCAATTGTGAAAATTTATTAAAAACAAAACATCTTCCCCCAAATATATTAAAATTTGAAGGTCGGATTTGTGCGACAATTAAGAAATAGCTAATATGTTTACACAGTATTTTCAATCAGTATTTGTATCTTCTTCACAACCGTTCAGTAATTTTGATGGTAATTCTAGGGGTTAGGAAGAAATCTGAATACTGCCTGTTGATCAAATACATTTGAACTAAATAGGAAAGGCTGTCAAGAATCTAAAATCCAAAACGACAGTTAGATCTGATGGTATACTCTCGTATATAGTGAAAGGATGTACTAACTAACTAACTAACTCTATGGCTTATGGAACTCGCAAGTTCATCGCCGCAGTAACAAACGTTCGCCATTGGATTCTATCCTGGGCAGTATCAAGCCAGTTTTCATCACGAACACCTACTTCTCGAAGATCTCTTCTAATATTGTCCTCCCAACGACGTCTCGGTCTTCCCAATGGCCTCTTTCCATCGGGCCTTCCAACCAGGATAGAATATAATCTTCGTTTTTCCCCCATCCGAGCTACATGCCCTGCCCACCTTAGTCGTCTCGATTTCATTATTTTTACAACATCTGGTGAATCGTACAGTCCGTGGAGTTCTTCATTATGCAGTCTCCTCCACTCTCCAGTCATCTCGTCCCGTTTCGGACCATATATCTTTCTCAAAACCTTATTTTCAAATACACGTAATTTATGTTCATCTGCTAGGGTCGTACTCCAACTTTCGCAACCGTAAAGTATTACCGGCAGAATAACCGTTCTGTATATTTTTAATTTCAATTTCCTTGATATTAATCGCGATGTTAGAAGTTTTTGGACTGAATAGAAACATGCGTTCCCCGATACTAGGTGACTTTTTATTTTTTCCGTGACCTCAGTTTTGCTTGTTACGTATGCTCCCAAGTATTTAAATTTGTTTACTTTCTCTATGACCTCATCCCTAATTCTTATGTTTTTAATTCCTTCATTCCCTGTGCTTCGGCTTGTTACCATGTATTTTGTTTTATCTATGTTTACCTGTAGACCTATCTCATCGCACGCTTCTACTAAGACATCGGTGTTGCTTTGTAGTGCATCTATATCGTCCCCTATTAAATCTACATCATCCGCGTATACAAACAGTTGATTCAAACCATTCAATGATAGTCCCTTTTTGTCCCCTTTCATTTTTAAAATCGCATATTCTAACGCGAAGTTAAACAGTAGTGGTGACAAGGCATCGCCTTGTTTCAATCCGTTGCGAATCTTGAAACTATCTGACATATTATTACCTATCCGTACTCTGCTTATGGGGTCGCTGAGACACATCTTCACTAGTTGCACCAATTTTTTAGGAATTCCAAATCGTATCAGGATACTGTATAACTTTTTCCTTTTGATAGAATCATATGCTTTCTTAAAATCAATGAATAGCTGATGAACCGTCCCATTGTATTCCCATTTCTTCTCCAAAATTTGTCTCAAGGCGAAAATCTGGTCCAACGTGGATCTATTTCTTCTAAATCCACATTGGTGATCTCCAATTATTTCATCTACGTATACACTTAGGCGTGGTAACAGAATATTACTTAATACCTTGTAACAGGTTGGAAGTAACGAGATTCCGCGGTAATCATTGCATTCCGACTTATCGCCTTTTTTGTAAATCGGAACAATTATTGATGTTTTCCATTCCTTTGGGAGCTCCTCCTTTCTCCATATAGCACATATCAATTTATGTAGTTCCTTGATTAGTGCCGTTCCTCCTGTTTTAATTAATTCGGCTGGAATATTGTCTATTCCTGGTGATTTGAAATTTTTCAATTTCTTTACCGACATTTCGATCTCGATCTCGCTAGGTTCGGGAATTCACGGTTCTGCGGTATGAATTTCAAATTCCTCTGTTTGTTCCCCGCTGTGTACATTAAGAAGTTTGTCGACATAACTTTTCCACACATCGACAATTTTAGTCGGATCCGCCTGAAGATCTCCACGTTCATTTCTAATCATTCCTAACCTCGGCTGGTAACCTTTTCTTAACGAGTTTACCCCTTTGTATAGATCTCGTATGTTATTTGTCTTCCCGTTTTCCTCAATCTCTTGAATCTTCTGCGTCAGATATTCTCGCTTTTTGTTTCTGAAGTGAAAGGATGTATTGATAAATTTAAATATTCTTTACTGATTGCGTTCAACTTGGCACAAAAAACGTATTTTCCCTAACAAATGGAGATCTGCTTTAGCTTGTTCTATACCTAAAACAAACATCAGACGAGAAATTACCAAGCACAGGCCTATAGCAACCTTACCAATCTTTGTAAAATTCTCTGAACTGATTGTATATCAACGAATTATTAACAATTTGAAGCCAGTTATTTCAACTAAATAACATGGCATTGTTTCACAAAAATCCAAGGCAAAGAACCTTGCAGTTGTTACAGGCTTTATTGAAAAACCGTTGGACGAAGCAAAGCAAGTTGGTGCGATTTATATTGACTTTGAAAAGGCGTTTGATAGAGTTAATCGCAATATATTACTAGGTAAATTAAATCACTATCACTTCTCTCCATCCTTATTAGGTTTATATGGTCTTATCTAACTAATCGCAGACAGTCTGTTCTATTTAAGGAACACAAATCTGATGAATATACAGCATTGTCAGGAGTCCGGCAGGTTCGCATCTTGGACCGTTGTTATTCCTCTTGTTTATTAATGACCTACTGGAATTCATATCGAATAATAAAAAAGTGCTATTTGCAGATGACCTCAAATATATGCTAAAATTAATTCCATGGAAGATACCATAAAACTACAGCATAGTTTAGGCAACTTTACTAACTGGTGCGTTATCCATCAACTTGCAATTAATACGAAGTTTTATCATTCAGTACAAATAAAACGATTTATAGATTTAATTGTTAAATTCATAAGTAGGCCCGACCTAGTTAAAATATCTTGATGCCAGGTTTAATATGAAATTAACGTTTAACAGCCACATAAAAAATATTACAAATTAACCTTTAAAAATTCTAGCATTTGTAATAAGAATGGGAAGGAAATTTAATAACATTTCTACATTAGAGAAAATGTACTTTGCTTATGTTCATTAAAACAAAGACGTAGGTAGCATTTCTGATCTTTTATTTCTTAGGAAAATGATTCAAAATGGCTTAGACTGCACAGACTTGGTACCATTGTTAGTTTCGTGTCCCGTCATTAAAAACTCGCATAGATAACACTGGTCTCTTCCACTGCAAAAAGACAAGGACAATATAATGATGAAACCACCAATCTGGAGAATATGTAACTACCTACAATGAAATGTGTAGAACTTCCATCGAATTGGATATATGTGATCTGTCTTCGTCTTCCAACGCATTTAGAAATATGTAATAAAATGGTCTGTAAATGAGCATTTTAAATATCGACATGCTAATTGGGCTACAAAGCTTGTTGTGTTGACAATAAATATATAAATAAAATTAAAGTAAATAAAATATAAAATATAGGAAGTACATATAAACATTTTATTTTTGTTTTCCATCTTGCATAGTATAATTTTCTTCGGCTAGGAGGGGGGGCAAGCGCCCCCCTTTTCCCCCTAATGGGCGCCCTTGTACATCATCATTAGTAGGTTACGAAAATATTACAAAATGTTTCCAAAGACACCATCTTGGATCCAAAAAGGCGAACCCCAGAAACTTATTTTCCAGGCCGTTTGAGCTAGAAATACAAAATTTTGCTTAAAGGTGTATTATCAAGTGTAGATTAAGGAAATTTTACAAAATATTAAAAAAGTCGCCATCTTGGATCAGAAATGGACGCCAAACCTATTATTGTATAGAATACAAAGTCGAAAAGGATAGAGCTAGAAAAACGAAATCTGACATGACGGTACACCATCACTAGTAAGCTACAAAAATATTTAAAAAATGTTTAGAGACGGCATCTTGGATTCAAAATGTTCGATTCCAAATATCCATTACGTAGTTTCAGGCTACTGCGAGTTATCCCATTCCCTTTCAATCGATAACAATGACTTTTTCCCGGTAACGGGTTTTCACTGGTTTTACTTCTTACGCTACGAATGTTGAAACCAAATTCTGAAAAATTTGCCATTTTTTTTTCAGCTAATCTCTAGGCCTATATATAAAAATGAAAGTGAGTGTCTGTCCTCTCATCACGCCAAAACGGCTTGACTAATTTGAATAATTTTCGTACACGATCAATCACTGGACCAGACTACAATGTTATCACATCAGTCGCCATCTTGGATTCAAAATGGCCACCGAGAAACCATTTCTCCATCGTTTGGGCAAGAGATACGAAATTTGGCATAAAGGTGTATTATCATGAGCAGTTTAAGTAAATATTAGAACATTTTGAAAAAGTCGCCATCTTGCATTCAGAATGGCAGCCCAAAAGGCATTTTCCACACCGAGCTAGAGTAATGAAATTTGGTATGAAGGTGTACCATCACGAGTAGGTTACAATAAATGGGGTAAAATTCTCCTACGAGGAAGCAGTCCCGGGGGGTACAGTGGTAGATTTGCACCCTGGAGGTCCACCCCCCAGATGGGTATGGGGAAGATCTGCACCATGGGGGCACAGCCCTCCGGAGTGTCTGGTTACGATAAAGGGGAAGCAACCCTCAAACACTCCAAGTTGGGGGCGCAGCCCCCCACGGGGAAGCGATAATTTGTTACAGTACCGGTGACTGTTGCCAGCATATTTTATTCACCCCGCTCCAACGAGAGGGAAAATCAGCCAAATTAGCCTATGGGGCGAAGCCCCCATGAGGTGTTATGGGGCAGATCTGCACCACAGGGGCGCAGCCCCCGGAGAGTCTGGTTACAATAAAGATGTGCAGCTTCCCAAAATTTCCCAAGTTAGGGGCGCAGCCCGCTACGGGGAAGCGAGTATTGGCGACAGTCCCGATGACTGGTGCCAACATATTTTATTCACTATCACCAATAGGGCGGGCAAATTAGCTAGTGCTTAATAATTAGCTAATTTGTAAAACCACGAAGATGAGCTTGTCAACATACACGGTTTGCCGAAAAATGTATCATAGCTAATTAACATTGAAATTGGTGATAAAAATTGAATACTATTCTAAAGAATAGTATACATTAACTTTCAAATGGCGTATAATTTATAATTTTCTAATTCATTTTTCTTCAACAAGGATGACATTTATGTAGAATTGCCTAACAGTTAATTTTGCTAAATTGTTATAACTGTTTCTGGTTTTGAAAAATAACAGCTATTTATAACAATTTAGATATAACAGCAGAAATTGTATGATATCTTGACTGTGCACGAATATTGACCGGGAGCCATTTGCGAATATTGCGGGGGGTTGAGGGAACGCGATCTTAGTTACTGATAGTAACATTAAAAATAATTTAATTTGAATTGTATATGCGTGTGTTATGTGGAATAATTCATCCTAGGGAAATGTATGGATTAAAACAGGTCATATGTGTGTTTGATACGAAGGGGCCCCGAAGCAAACAGGTCACGGAAAGATATTACAATTAATCATTGTCGTAACTTGGAAATTAACCGATTAACGATGAGCTTTCTGGTATTTTCTTAACACTTCATTTCACAGCGATTAGCAATAAAGCATAATCTCACCCTTTCCAATCCCTAGAAAATAAATTTTGCAATCATAAAATCACACTTTTTTTTAATTAAATTGCTACACCGATTGTTTTCACTGCCATCTAAAACCTAGAACCTCAAGAAGATAAAAAGAACCGCGCTCATTGTTGTAACCCGAACTTTTCTTTTTTAAAAAAGGTAGAATTGAAAAGCGTTAAAAAAAAGAAACTCCATGTAAACACTATTCGGAGTATTTTAGTTCAGTTTCAGTACAATTCCGCTAGGTTTGCGAACCATTGCTAACGGTTTGACGTACAGTACGCATAGAGCTGCATATTTGTGACACCAAAACTGTAGTGAAGATTATCTTCTATATGCGATGCTCTAAGCGTAGAACTGTTTATTGGCGAATTTGGTTTTCTTTAAAATCTGATGGAATCGAGAAAACGTGCACGATTAACACAAAATCGAAAGAAAGAAAAATCCGGATATCAGAAGCGTAAAGGAGCAGAGAATAATGCACTTGTCGCAGCTGGAAGTGATCCAAAGCAGCGAAAACTGCTTTTTCTACCAACTTCTCAAGCGGTAAAGGTAAGTTTTATATCTTTTATATATTTCATTCATTTATTTGAATTTGTGGGATGTCAGCGACAAAGCAATTTACCTCAATAGAAATAACAAGGAGAAGACGTTACCCACGGCCAGTGCCGGATTAATCCGTGTGGAGGCCTCCAAGCTACTCGAAAAATCACCCCCCCCCCCAGAAAAAAATAAAAAGAAGTAGCTAAGGAAAAGTAAAAACAAGATGAAACTTTTGTATTCGCGCTCAAGTGAGAAAGCAATAACATTGAACCAACAGTAAGTAGAAAAGTATGTACATCGGCCGCTAGATTGGAAATAACCATCACTACTATGCATTACATTACATGTATCGAAGTTCACACTTACAACGGACGTTTTATAGACTGATAGCTGGAAGGAAATGAGGTTTTTCAAGTGAAATTGTCATTTTAAGTTGCTATCTGCATAGGGAAAATGAAAATTTCGTGGAGCGGGGGGGGGGGGTTTGCCACGTCTCCAGCTAAGGGTTCATTCCTAGAAGAGCAGTCCAGATTCCAGACCAACTCGGTATTCATCAAGGCCCTTAAGCATCATTCTCCGGGTGGGCCCTTGTACTCTCAGTACGCCTCTGCTTGCTTCAGTAGAGTGTGGCCTACAACTGGGGTGCTCTTTGTAATACCGCCTCTATTGTTCGCAAAACGACCATGTTCACCTGTCATGTAGGATTATTGTACACAATGGAGAGATTAATGATGTGAGGATGATAAATGATCCTACGTGACGTTTTAATCTTCTTATCTCGTCACTTTTGACAGGTGCTGTCAGTTTGACATGAACAAAGCGGTGCCGCTACAATGGTGGGTGACGATATACTAGGGCATAGAAGACTTTACAAAGTTTTGTTGAACAAAGGAATTTTGCCGTTTTTGTCCTACTTGGTTTAATGCCTTCTATTCATTGGGAAATGCTACTTGGTCGTACGTGAAGGTGGAATCGACTTATCTGCTCACTTGCGACAAGGCAGTCAGTTGACCACGACGAAAGGCAGATGAAGAGAGATTGCGATAGGTTTTGTAAATATTAATGTCACAAAAGGTTCGTTAGATGCTAGCATTGGTTGATGGATGATGTCCATGTACCTGTAAGACATGAATATAACTAGACGTGACTTTAGAATGAGACGAATACTTTAATATCAGACGTTGAGAATGACGAATGGTTTATTGGATGTGGTATCTGGACAAAGCGGTGTTAGGAAGGCAGTTGTGTTTGAAAAGGACATGAGCTTCAATGACAAGATTAAGGTCTCAGAGGAGAATTAATGTTTCGGATGAAATATGACAATGCGAACGACTCATGGTTTAGGAAAGGATGTAAGAATGGGTTTTAATTTAACTGAGCGCTTTGAATTTCTATAGAATGATAGAACGATTGTCAGCGGGGGAAGTGACAAGGCTTGACGGATGAAGCATGTACGTATGATTTTGACTTGTTATAGAACTAGGCATGAAAAGGTGGATAATAATGATTTGAAAGAACGCTTTGAAACTTTGCTTGAACAATGGTAGAAGGAAAAGGCGAGCCCTATCTGTGCGTGCCTTTTGAAATAGAGAAATGGATAATCCTTTAAAAGACGATGTCTACCTGACATGTAAGAATTTTGTACACAATGTGAGGATTTATGATGTGGGACTAATAAATGATTCTGCGTGACGGTTGAATGGGCTAAGCTTGTGACTTTTAACAGTAGCTGTCAGCAGTATTGTTAAGAGTTGTATGATGGATGACACAGTTGAAGATGCGTAACAATACATGATGTTAAGAAGCTACCAGCCATAACGGTTGGTCATGGTATATAATGGAATGACAGATGATTTGAAAATACTGTTGTTGTCAAGCATATTCAATGCCTACAATTGTCGCGTATGGTAGGTCTAGAAGCGATGTCAGTTAGGATGATAATCCATCATGCAATTCTAAGAGCGGTACCTCTCTTTAGAAAGATGGTCGTAGAGAGGGCTTGTCTGTGGTGCACAAAACGATTTTTTTATCTCTTTATAAAAAGAGGATTGGATGAATAGGGAGCCAACAATGTACGGGAGTAGCATGATTTTGAAACGTGTCAGACCCACCGACTTAGCACAGAAGAAGACATTGCAACTGAAATTGAAAGAACACTATTGAATTACAAATACCGTAAAAAAAAAAAATGGGACGTCATACGAAGTGTATCATCAATCGGTCCGCTTTGCAACAAAAAAAGTAGGAAGAGAAAGGATGGTAGCTGGCTAGAATGTTTCACAAGACCGGCTGCAATTACCAATCTTAAAGAACAGAGGTGATAGTAGAACGTAGGTCGACTTGAATTCGAGTTAGGTCGGTTCGAATTTTTCAAAAGTTGGGGGAAATGGACAAGTGAATCATGTACACTTGTAGTGAATGTTAATGCATGGAGGAACGATGGTAAACGGGTTCAGAATGTACGTAGTGGTAACAAGGAAGAGAAAAAAAGGGTTCAAGGTTTGAACGTTTTGAAATTTGAAAATGATCCGAGGACCTTGAAACTTTGTATATAGGTCCGGAAGACCAAATGTACGGGGGTTGGGTCGTCGCCAGGGGGGTTCGAAATTTTGGGTCAAATTTGCTCTAGCTCGAACGGTTTTCGAGATACGAGGGTTCGAAGTGTCAAATTTCGAGAAAATTCGAAAACTTGACACATGGAACAAATAGGTTCAGAAGTCTAAGGACGAAATGAATAGTACGTACAACGTAGGTCGACTCGTATTCGAGATAGGCCGATTCGAATTTTTGAAAAGTTGGGAAAAATGGACAAGTGAATCATGTACACTTGTAGTTAATGTTAATGCATAGAGGAACGATAGCAAACGGGTTCAGAATGTACGTAGTGGTAACAAGGAGGGTTCAAGGGTTGAACGTTTTGAAATTTGAAATTTGAAAATGGTCCGAGGACCTTGAAACTTTGTATATAGGTCCGGAAGACC